>JAUTBV010105869.1:0-15040 GCA_032361325.1 Lepetodrilus fucensis | reverse complement strand
CAATAGTGGTGGTAAATGATTCTTAACATTTGAAAATCTTATAATAAATCACAATAAATAGACATATAATATCTGCAAAGAGTTATTGTCTCTATTAGTGCTTCTGAAAGGATACCCAATTGTATAACATTATTGGATGGGTACCAGATTTACATTTCTATTTTTATACAGATCTATGTCTGTGACGATATCATGAATTGCTCTATGGCTACTCGCGTAATGTAGAATACATGTTGCAATAAGAAAGTTCAGGTGTGTACTAATTACTCTACATAATTAATCAACATCCTTTCTCGTGACCCCTGGCCATCCAGTGAGGTGCATGTAAATGAGTACGTGTTGCGAGAGATGTTTCGCTAATATTCCAAACTTGTAGCATGTGCCCGTACATGGTTGTGCTTCTAATTTCTGGGTGGTCCTAGAACAGTGGAGGAATAAGTAACAGATAACCAGGGTGCGCAGGTCCTATATTAAAAAGTACATTATACACTCTCGCGTATTTGAACAATGTTTCCAATGATGCGTTCAGATTGTCATCTCTGAAGGTGTTACCTGTTGGCTTCTCTCTACATAGCAGATCAGTGTTTTGCATTCGTTCCATTATAACATACGAAGTGGTCCTAGAAGAGTGGAGGAATAAATACACAGGATTCGCATGTCCTATATTAAAAAGTATATACTCTCCCGGGTAGTTGAACAATTCCAATGCTACGTTCATATTGTCATCTCTGAAGGTGTTGCCTGTTAGCATCTCCACGTAGCAGATCAGTGTATTTCATTCGTTCTATTGAAACATACGAAGTAGCGGAAGTAACTATAACTGAGGATGTCTGTACTACCACTAACCACACTTCAATTACGACCATCATTTCTCTCACAGAAGTATGAAATCAGCACGTGTTCAGCTTTGTGCTTTGGAATTTCAAAAACATCTCCACTATGCATTTCCAAAATTCCATATTGAGCTGTATGCTCACAGTTGTATTTGTATATGTTTTTACTTTATTTTATGTTTGATTAATGAAGTATATTCATGTCCAAGATTTGTATTGATAAACATAGCCATTTGTTTGAAAATTCCAAGGGTACGTTTATGTCTGTGAAAGGTATTATTGTCTCATATGGATTCAGTTACAAAGCACATGCCCTGGTTAAGGCTCCTCGTCATACAAACGTACAAAGGATACCAAATTCAACCAACATGTTGGTCACACATGTCCTGGAGCGATCACTAACGATGACACGAAATATGGCCGAGGTGTAATGTATCACATTTACGCTTTTTCATTTTCTGACGGGGCTTTCATAAACCTTCACGTCGACCAACTTGTGACATATATAGTATGAAGTGGATCGTTTAGGATACTGAAATTGTGCAGGCTACATGACTACAAATCAACTGTATTGTCCAGTAAAAGTTTTTCTGTTGTATACGATTATTAAATATCTCTCTCGATAGCCAATACCATATATGATCATTTATAATAATTTCTGTCAACTAAATCTGAACATTGATATCAATAGGCCTACCCCATAACATTTCAAACTGTCTTCTGTATATATCGTTCTGTAAACTGACGACGATTGGTTTAGGTGAGTCTTCACACACGGGTTTAAAAGAAAACATGTAGATTATATTTAATCATATAATAACTATTAATTTGCTTGGTAATACTTATACCGTGTTGGAGAAAACATCGCGTCATGTGTGGTCAGTTTGGAATGTTCGTCTTCAAGAGCTTAGACCACTCTATGATATATTTTGTGATAATATTAGATTCTTGTTTGCTTTTGATCTCTTGGTAAATTCGTGGCTTGGCGTTCAAGTCATGTTGAGAGGTACACGATATGGATATATTTCATAAGCTATCCCACCTCGTGTGTGGGTCTTCATTCATCGTTCTCTAAGGCTTTATCCCACTGGTCGCTGTGGTCAGATTCTACAGGTCCAGAACCTTTCATCATCAGTTTACTTCTGCACCTTTGCTATTCAGATCTGGGACAATATATCCCCGTGGCTAGCCGAGAAACTCAGATATAGGATCCGGCAAGAATTAAAACGATTTTGTTGGAACTTTTCAGCAGAAGGACATCTGACACCATGCTTCACAACAGCTCGAGTGGAGGTCTTTGCAGCCGTGACAAAAGGTTCAATAGAGATCAGATTGGTAGAGCTTGACCTTACGAGGGGGGGTCATTTGAGACCCTTAAGATGTCACCTGGATAACCATTAGGAACCATGTCGCATACATGCCGAAAATCGGGTCCAGTATGCGTCTACCGAGTGCTTCCTGTAAGGTTTTGATTTACGACATTCTGGACATAAAAGTACACATGTATGCATCAAACAAACGATATGCAGTTCTAAAGAAATCTCAAGGTGAAATAAAAATAACATTGTATTTCCTTGCATGTGTCGTACATGACATTCAGGAAGACATTGCAAGAATACCGTGTGGAATAGCATTAGTAGGCATGGACAGTCATATACAGAATATACACAAATACTTTTTGATAAAGTTCGTACAGTTGTAATCTTGTACCAAAATATTAAACAACCGAGTTGAAAATAACAAATAATATTAGAAAAGAATGATTACAATTTTATCTAATTAAAAATCAAGTTTACTCTTTGTAAACAAATAATACAAATACTATTCCAAATTTTTTTTAATGGTGATCATATTCAATGATTCAAAGAAAATCACAGTACCCGTTCAGCACAGCTAATCTGAGCTTGCTTAGGTTCATTGTTTCAACTTATGACCGTCCACACAGCCTAGTGAATATCATGCGTTAGACCCAAGTAGGCACAGACCCAATCATCGCCTTTACATCAACGGGTAAATAACAGGTGCGTAATGAGATCAGATGATGCGGGAGCCGAAGACACGTACACACTGTGTGTCAAACACTGACAAATACCATTAACACCGGAATGGACAGTTCCTGGCACGTGGTTGTCTAGTAATGTAGTACCTGGTGGATTATCCTAGTAACAATTAAACCTCCGTGAATATGACACGTCAAATCCCCAGGGGATTTAATTGTCTTATACTGCCACCATTTAGGGAGTGTTATTGCTCTACTTTGTCAAGTTGACACTGGATGGCGTTGTGCTTCTAGGACGGTGTCAATTAATTGACAGATGTGGTGCTCATTGCGAGAGAAACTAGATCTGTCTTCATGAAGGATGTAAGCATTGTGCCAACACTGTCATAATTTGAAGTAGTAAACTGTTAGAAAAATACCCACCATTGACATTTAATCATTTATTACGATCAGGCCTCGAGATTACGAAACCATTTTAGTACGATTTCATGCTCATGCTCAAAATGTAGGCTACATGACGTTTTATGAACAAAACTTGAAATCGTACTCAGAAATCGTACTCAGAAAAGTTTCGTAATTTCATGTTATTTTATTATAGTCTTTAAACCGCAGCGACGTTAAACTCCATACTCACTAACTCACTCATTTAAGCAGCTGGTACTGGTATAGTATTATTTAGGATATACATGTATTAGTAAATCACGACGAGGTAAATAGTGTTAATTACCTTGCCCAAAAGGCTCGAATTCGTCTCATTCTGTCAGACATTCATCGAGGGATTGAATTCTCTTTTAAAACCAATCGCGATGTTTTGTGTTCATGTTATTTTTATGATAATGAAGAATCCCGACCTTAATTAATTCAATTTCTGAAAACTGAGAAGCTAGGTTGACAGCATTGTTTGAATCCACCCTACACCCGCCATAAACTGCAGCGACATATCATATTCAGGATAATTAGCTTCCAATGCTGAATGAAAGTAATCATATAAAAGAAATGTCTGAAGTGGACCGTTGCAGATCAAAGATCTTCTTGTCCTATTGGGTAGTCCGGTGACAAATTTACATGTAGTGGGGGAGTCTTTCATTCGAATTATCTGCCCAGTAGAATTTGATCACTCAGAGTGAAGGGTCAACGCTAGATTTACGACCAAGAATCCGGAAGCTAGGCTAGCGATAACTCATCCAAGAGTCTTTCTACAGTTGTTAAAATAAACGTAGCGCAAACGGAAGAGAATTCTCCATGGACGCGCTTCCGGTGTTAGAGGAACAATGGACTCCGGCCAAAGAATATCTGCCATAAAACAGAAGGTTCTTGAGTGACAGAAGTCTTGTACACACTATTTGGAGACTAAATGTCTTGTCGCCCATGCACATACATCTAAGCTAACAAACCCCACCAGGAGGGTCAGAGTCCGGCCAGACTGGGTCCTGGACAATGAGGACTGACACTGGATATTGTCGGAGTCACACTGGTGTGAAGACGGGACCGTCGTCAGTGTCAAACACCAGTTTAATGATGATGCCTCGGAAAGTACGTGTGTTTATTGGTGTGATCCGAGCTCCCAGGGAGGGCTTAGCGATTTTTAAGACGATTATTTTGAGAGTTTTAATGCATATTAACAATAGGAAAACAAATAAAGCGAAAGATACATTTGGCTTAGCAGTGCTTAGCTTGACAGTATGTGTTTCGTGTGTTGTATTTTAACACTTGTGTGTTTTCCTTGTCACTTTACTGTTAATCCTTTGCGGTGATCATATGTCCCTTATTTCTATTGACTGTGTACACACTCAAGTCTGTGAGCTTTCACACACAATAGTAGATACCTATACTGATTAAATATATGCAGTAGTTATTGATAAAGTTTCGTTGGTGGTCAAGGATATTTACGTTGAAGAAATTGAAATATAACTTAAAATAGCCTACATGTACATGCATCAATTTAGAGAATAATCTAACTTCAGTTCACTATAGCTGCAATATTTACTAAAAGGAAATGCTAAAATATATTACGAATATAATAATAAATATCTTTATTATAACTGGAAGTTGCCCCAAAGGTATAGTACATTATGTACTTTCAAACACTAAAACTGGACTTATCGCTTTTGTTTTATCCACGTTCAGTCCACTCAGACTGTGCACTTTCTTTTACTCATGAGTATAGATCGCATTTCTGTCTTATTCAAAAGCAATTTCAGTAATCTGAATAAAAGTTTAAGTATGCCAATAACCTGGTGATGTTGGAGTGATAACGCATTTCAATACAATAATAAAACCGTTTCAGCAACTCCCCTATGAACAGGTACGGACAAAGTAGCGATCCTTGTTGCAGTCCATTTTCTATAATATCAAGTTCCATGCTTGCTCGTTTGAAATGAGATTCCTAGCATTGTAGATGGTTAGAACTAAAGTATCTACACATGATTCTTTTCAGAACTGGACATGACTGGATACTTTACTCCGGGTTTACTGCGATAATTTAGCCTTTGTGGGTGCGATGTTGCCAAGCTTGGCATAGTTCTTCACAGGAGTGACAACACAGGGCAAATTAGAGATCAAAAGACGTCGCGTTTACTTTCTTCGTACCGTATTATGGGCAAAGGTTAAAATGTAGATCTTCACGAGTTGTCAGTTGTAGTCTGGCATGAAGTGCATTTATGGTAATATTTGGTAGATTATCTATAGAAACATACTTTATGGAATGAAAAAACTAAAATACTTCAATTAATTATTTTGTACCACCTAACCAATCTTCATGTGATACAGCTATCACCAAATATATTTTGCATAATAATACTTATTATGATGATGACGATGATACTACTACAATATAACAATAATGAACACCCGACGCGACGTTATTAGATTTGGACCATATAATATTGGCTTCGTAACCCTGTCGACCCCTCCCCAGGTAGAACGTATAAGGGTTCATCCACAACAACTCCCTACAAACCTTTTCAATATCCTGCTGATCAAACCCTTGTATGTGATTGAAACATTAACAATGGGATATCATTTATATATAGACTCAGTGCTCACATTTCGAGTAGTAACTAGCATTGGTGTTATCGGGGAAAGGGTGTCATATATTATGATGGGTGTCATCGTGAAGAACACCCAGTGTACGACGTGTCTAAGATTATAATTATCTCGATTGAGAACTGCCATAGTACCCCGTGGGATAAACACGACGAAGGGGCATACACAGCATAATTATATATCTTAGTTTTTAGAGAAATGCTTTGATACACGCCTCTTTGCGTTTATCGTATTTGAATGATGCGAGTGTGGGTTTGTGTAAAGTATATATACGATATGAGTGTGTACATCTAGGGATCAACGACAATACTGTACTGCTCTATACAGAAATAACACCAACAAAAAATCATTAAAATAATGCAAATTAACTTCAATTTGGCATCGCTTGGATACTAGTAAAATAAATACGTTGTGTAAGAGTATGTAAAGAAACTAGATTGAATTACATAGACGCTAACGCCCCGTCTGTTTTTGTACGATTCTTAAGTAAGGAGCACATGCGATTCTTCAAAGTTTTTTAAAAGCCTATTAAACAGATGGCCTCAAACTTACGTAGCAAGTTATACCGACTGAGACCAGTTTCGTAAAATTTTGAAGACGATATTCAGAAATACATACATTTTGATGATAACAGTGTTAGGATGCTTACCGTTGCGAACTCTGTCAAGTCTAAACAGAAATATTATTTTACCATTACGATTTAACAGGTGATTGGACGTAGTATACATTCTTACATGTGCTAAAACCTTTCCATCAACATTCATTGTGATACCATTTGATCTTAAATGAGTTCATGCAGGAATAGTATAGTATCTACGGGTAAATATGTTTGTTCATGCAAGAATACAATAGTGTCTACTGGTAAGTATGTTTATGAATATAGAATACGTATTACCTCATCGCGGGCAGTATATTACAGGCGGACCAACCGTACCCTGATTGTCTGAGTAGCAGTACAATATTATGATGGTAAATATACGTCCATGGTAAGGGAGAGAGAGAGATATATATATATATAGAGAGAGAGAGCAGAGAGAGAAAAAGACAGAGAGAGAGAGACAGAGAGATACAGACATACAGAGAGAGAAAGAGAGAGAGTGTGAGAGAGAGAGAGAGAGTGAGAGAGAGGAAGAGAGATCTATTTTAATAAAGCATGCACGAAGCACACATTATACGCAAATCCATTCCCATAAACCAGTTAATTAATTCTTCTGAAATAAGTATTTGGAGAATTAACAGTGTATACCCATCCTCATGCTTTTCCTATTTAATACAAATACCCCAGTGCAATATTATATCGGATTGGACGCCGCTAGAACCTTGATAATCTTAATGGCTATGGCTCATTTATTCGTACAAATATTTTCATTCTGGGCCCTCGTGGTCAGAACGTGCGTCCAGCTCGTGGTCAGATGTCCAGCGTCAGGCTCGTGTTCCGTGGCTAAATAACCCATTGGACTAGGGTAGACAGGTACATGTATTTATTTACCTGCCAGGACAGTCAGTAGCCACCGGACATCTGTTACTGGACACCACTGAACGCGAGATGTGTCGCCATATCTTCATCCGGGTCACACAGGGTCATCGCTGGCACATAAACTCATAGATGTAGGTAGACCACCGCGATAAGCTCGTGGATGTCTTTAATGAAACTAAAACACAAGTGTATATATATAGATATAGATACTGACATATAACTGAAACATGTAGGGAGATCCCACGAACAGTCCGGGAATACCTTTAATTAAAATACAACACGGCTGTGTTAATATAAATATACAATATTATTGGATTTGAACCTTCCTTGTACAAAGGCTTTGCAGACAATATATGAAAGAATCATACAGTAATTGTATAATTATTAAACTTGTAATGTCTGAAAATATACTTGATGAAATACAATTCGCCACTTGCATAACATAAAACAGTATGCATTTCTTATCATAGGATATGCACAATCCCATCGTATTTAAGTCAATGCTACCATTGAGGATACTAGCAATTTGCATTAATCGGAATTCCGATGAATAATTTAGCAATTCAAAATAATACTGGGGAAAAGATTACTCAATAGCTTAGTGTCACATTGTTGACAAAAACATGGGATCTTCCAGAAAACTGATTACCGTTACTTCGTCATACATTATTGTACATATTCAGAGCCGTACAATGAAGTACAGTAGCGTAGCCATATTAGCATTGAAGACATGTAGTCCCGGGTTATCTGCATACCGGTATATCGTTAATACTGAAGAGAAAGCGCTCGCTGTGCATGATACTTACTTACATAGATCAGTGGCAGGAGAGACTACAATGCAGCCTTCTTAAAACATGCATAACTTAGGTGCACTCTTCGATATGTCATATATAGCACGTGAACAAAATAGGATTTATAAACGTCTCGTTCTTGCGTTGGCACTAATTGTTTTTAATTTATATGTGTAGGCCTATTATTGAGCTATTTTACGCAGAGCGGCAGAGGAATTTCAAGCAGTTATTGGTGATGAAACCTACGAAATGTCGAAATGTGTCGCCCTCTTAAAATGAATACAGTTTATGTTAGAAACTCTATAAATGGAAGTAACATCTTAAGAACGGTAACTTAATGGGTAGTTATTAAAAAGTTATTAAAAAGATTTCTGAAAGTATGCTAAATACAGTATTTTACAGAGAAAACATTTACACACAACACTTTATTACTAGTATATATTTCATATGCGTTTTCTCTGTAATGAAGTATTATATCGTGATACTGCCATAGCAGATACCATACGACAGGCAATTCCATCATGCATCGTTTGAACCATTCCACAAAGTCGAAGACATTAAGCCTGTATATGTTTAATGTTTCCCGGAACTTATCCACGCCAGTATATAAGGGGTCTATTCACGCAGACAAAAGATCATCCATCCACGCCAACATAAGGAGATCAATCCACGCCAAAAATAAACATGTTTGTTCTCAGTCCGCGGGCCGCAGGGCAGATCTTACAGCGACCTGTTAACCTTACGGAAGTCTTTGAGTTGCTCTGGAGTGCCTCTTTGGTCTGATTCCAGCATGACCAGGGGCAATCAGGGGCCAGGTAAACTGTAGAGAGCCGCACATAGTAATGACAGGTAGTGTCAACGCCTCTCAGACTCGGAGATACTGGAATCTCAGTTCGTTCGGGTTAATCATATACATGGTACTTATATCTGTAAGAATAGAATGCGTTAATTTATTTAAACATCATCATTTGTAACGGCAAGCTAATGTTCAGTAGGTCATAGAACGTTAAGTATGACAAGGTGTTGGTCAAGTTGTATACATGGCGTCGAGCTGGGATAACGATCCATGCATGGGCACCAACCAAACTGTCTGTCTGAAAGAAAAGCTTTTAAATGGAGAATATTTTAATATCTTAAGTGTAATATACTTTTTATGAAACGAATGAATAGCTATGGGTGTCTCCTGCTGATCTCGATAAAACATAGGAAGTTAGTCCAATAACATTTACAACCATCATACCTTTTGGGCTCGAAAACATAAATAGAACACTCTGAGATCTCGGTCTATAACCTCTAGTATACAGTTACATAGATATAAGATACATGTGTATATATATACTAGCAAATTAAAATTATGATAAAAAATAAACAACATTGCTTCAAACATATGACGACATTTCGCAAGTAAAATACTAGCTTCTTCAGGTATCTATATACCAACACGCACAAAAAAACACACTAAATATTGCTTTCTTAGTCCTTTATGATAGGGTTAAATCAGAATTACCCCATGCATGTTCTCGCATATCTAACCAGCAATGGGTCTTCAATTAACATAGGTCAATGGATCCGATATGCATACAATATAGAGAGGTTCTCCGTCTCTCGGACTAGAACTTTTCAAGGGAGCCCAACCATCCTCAGATCAAAGGACGATCGGCGGCATCACTACTGGGAACTTTCTTTATTTGATTCACGAGCGTTGATAGGTCGCTGTACGTGTGTTTGACTGACGGTTTGATACAGCGTTAATGAAATTCAGAGCAGGCCAGGTGATGAAGGTTATCTCGATATATTGTAGAGTGGACTTCCGGTTACTATTTAATAATGTTCGAAAATATTAACAAAGCAATAAAAGGTTGTTTATGTCACTCTTTAGAGCACGCGGGCGTCAGATATAATGTGAACCCACCTGCGTGAGTGTATGCCTCAGTTGTTGGAGGATCCATATTGCTTTATTAAAAAATAATTAATGTAAACGCTAAATGTATATTGATCATCATGGTTATTTATGTTCTCTTGTCATGATCAGTGTGTAAGGATCGGCCGTTAAGAGTTGCCATATATAAATCTAACCACTATTTAACTGACCTGTACAATACCCCTTCTTAGTTCTGCACTCCAACTCTGAAACTTCTGAATAATATTTAATTAAATTACCCTGGATTTGTGGTGCAAGGTTAAAAAGTTCAATTAAACTAAGATGATCTTCCAAGAAAGTCGAGAGTAATACAAAGAGAAAATGGTTGATGGTTTTCCAAATTCGATCCATAGCATATTCACATTACCAGAATAGAAATAATGCGCTTACATTTTACCATCATTTGACACTTAAACCACCATTAGCATTTTGAATACGATCTCTGATGAAATGGAATATAGCTTTAAACATATGTTATTTCAAAATAACAATATGACTGTATGCAGCTATGCCCAAAGAGCGTATGAATCAAATGGATCCATGTGTATATATTACACCACAGACATGCATGCAGTATGTATAAAACCACACAACAATTAGATATTGCCCCCACTGCATAATTTGGAGTATCACATTAAATAGTGAAGCACTCAAGGTGTTAAGATGCTGTAATCCACCTTTAATACAGTTAGAATCATTAGTTTACCCCCAGCTATCTGAAAATATGTTATTCACATTTATACATGCACTGTACATGTATTATGAATCCGTAAACAGACATTTTCTGTGAATCTATATATCATAGTAAACCTATTTTATCATCAATCATAAGAAAACAAACTGCGTCTATGTGCTAGCTGCGTTGATGAATGTGAATAAAATACTTGGAAGTGTTCATGTCCGATAAAATCATGAACCGTAAAAGTATGAATGTATTGTTAAGTTTAGCAAACTTCCCAGAATGTTCTTAGAACAACATTTCTATTAAATTGGAACAATTTGTGGCGTGTTGTCACCCAAATCGTTCAATTTAATCGTGAAAGAATTAACATCGAAAGAAACATTCGTACTATTTTCTAAAACTAAGTCCAGTGCCACCGCCTTCTATACGCCACAGATACGTAGTGAACGAGCAGTTACTGGATCTGGCTTTTGAGGATGAAGGCGTACATGTATTGCCTACTATTGGCTATAGTAGATATATATGCACTAGAAGAAAATATGAACAGAGAGAATATGTGAGGCAATGCACCGTCTACTGTTCATCACGCAGCGTCTCAAAGTAACAGGTAAAAATAGCCAGGTGATAGAAAACCCACAGACAGATCATGTTCAACAAACTCATGTTAATCTCGTGTTAAATCTTCCAGGAGAAATTACTATTGCAGCATAATACATCAAGCAGCCTTCAAGACACAGGGTGTGGTATGCTATAGACACACATGCCTCACCGTAGGTTTTCACCTGCACAATATGACTATTTATAGTAGTAGATTGTAATACGTCTATCCCGTGCAGAATCATGGAAGCCATGACGTCATAGACACGGAAACAGCCGACGGAAGAATGCCGAGAATGAAGGGTTCCTCTTTTCATCTCGCTATCTGGGATGTGAACACACACGAGACGTCACGTCAAATAGTATCTGAATGTAAAGATGACGATAGCAGATGTGATTAGTTAATGCTTTTAAAATACCTTAGGTTTTGTGTATGATGTGTTAACATATCAATTATAAAATTATAAAAATCATAAAACAATATGAATCCCTGTCCAATGAAATGAGGTTTGATTGATTGAATTAATCGCGGCGGGAATATTTCACCCATAGGCATAGGCGACTACTATTACGGAACATAGATCATAAACATCTTTTCAAATAGGCTTGCTTAAATATCATTTCAGTTCATATGCAAATGTCCCGTACTGACCCGTAGTACACACACACACACACACACACACACACACACACACACACACACACACACACACACACATGTATATACATACACTTCCTTCAGATATTACTTTCTATAATACGAATACCTACAAACTTGTAATATTTTTCGTTATTTCACTGACGACGGGTGCAATAATGCTAGTTATGGATAACATAAAACAATAGATAAGTTTGCACTTACATGGTGGACATATTCATAATATTAGCTATAATTTTACAATATCATTTTACCTAGTAGGTATCCACGAAACTATTCTCAGCCCAATTCCCATAGTACTCATAACGACCCTTGAAAACCCTTGACATATGGACATGGTGAGATAGACACAAGACATTAAATACAAGGAAATATCAAGTTGGATTTATGAGTAATCTCGTATCGTCCCTCACCACCCCTATCCCGAGTTCGTAAATCCCACTTCACCGCCCCATCCATCTAACTACTAAGCCACCCACCCACCCTCATTATATGCTGGGTTAGTATAGGAATACATACACGACCACAGACTTACACAAAGCTTCCCTATACCGCAAGTTTAAAAACATATTACTTGCATTTTTGTTCATCTTGTAATTCTGCCAAAATGTCATACCTTACCATTCTCGTTTACGCTTGTTATTTAAGCACAACACAATATCTGCCGTCGTATTCTTGTTCCCGGTGCTTATGAGCATTAAAGGCTTATTATTTTAGCGCCATTTTAGCATCAAGCTACATTTATGCCCATCGTATATACATTAGGTTAAACATACACTATAAAAGTATATGATTTATAAATCGCACTAAACACACCATAGAACAACGTAGAACATATAGTTCAATACCCTCTACCTATTGCGAGCAGTAATTGTTATAAAATGGTGTTGAAATATTAATACTTACTAAATCTCTAAAAGAGGAATTCGATGCACAAATTTATGTTGTTAAAATGTTTTCGTTTGTGACTAACACTGTAACCTACACAGGTATGCACTTAGTCAGGATTTCTGTACGCCGAGCCAAGCAGTCAACTACAAGAAGTGTCTCTGAAACCGACCACGTGCCAAGGTACGTAGCCTATGTTTATGTTGAACTCACTCAAGTACAAATATCTTGTCGGAAACGTCTTTCTAATAGCATGATAAATAAATCGTGAACGTATGTGTTCATGAAAACTGTACACACGTTGAACAGAATACATAGATTAGTCTGCAATGTAGTCTGTGAGAGGACAAATAGATAAATCTTGCTTAGATTTCATGTATTGTGTTTACGGTCTATTGTTACACTTTGAAGATTCCATAGATTTGGTGAGCAATTGCTAGTAATATATAAGGATGTATATGCATCTGAACCGTTGTCCAGTGCCTCTTGATATGTGAACACAAACCAGGGATGAACACAGTGCCAGACACCACTAAACTTGCCCCGGATTTCCTTGAGGTTCGAGGTTTATGACTTAACACTAATTTACTTTCCTGAATTTATGCTAGTCGTATCACCCATACGTTTAACCTTGTCACATATTTTCAGGTAATAGAACTATTTGCAGTAAACACCGTACCTTCACCCGAAGTACTGAATACAAATTCTAATTCTAAACCGATGTTATCTTAGTCTAGTATAAAGTGAAACTCTCCTTTGTCACGACACTGACAGTGTTACTCGTGTCCAGTAGTACGCATGGATTGGTCAACGGTAGCCCCGGACTGACCAAATAGGCAGAAAAATAATTAGCGTGTTTCACAAGTTGTTTGGTGAGAATAATGACAGTCGGAGATGTGACTATTGCCCGGAACCACAGGTGACGACCAAAGATGAATTCACTAATCTCGAGTTTGAGCCTGTAATTACGTCGGCAGATGTCTGGAGGGGGTAGGTACCCTCATTCCCCCTCATCTCCCGGGTGTCTTACTCCACGGGCAGGACGAGGGCTAGCGAGGACTAGCGAGGATGACACTGTTGGATATCGCTGGAAATCAGGATTTGCCAGACGATGATCCCCAAGGGCAAGATTACTAGGGACATCCTTCATAAATAATCTATAGGAGTGTTATACTAATAGGTGACATTCAATTCAATATCTTGTGTCGGTTTTGACCGTACTCTCGATGCAATTAGATCAATTAGGATAAGATAATCATGACACACTTCACATATTTTGCCACGTTCTCAAAGATGAGCTCAATGATACTGTAATTTCCAGGTAATCAATACACTCTTGGCATATCGTCCACTTTGACATCACACATTTTCCTGTCCATTCTATGTATTGTTTCTACATTGTTTTATATTCCATCTTTAGTGTATGCAAGAAATATTATCAATCTAGGGACATTTAGATATTCTACTAGATCTAATCACTGTTCAGCTTCACGGAAGCTCTGCCAGATGCTCCAACTATTACCATCCTCACTACTTGGACTTCTTCGTGGAAGACATCCCACGGAATCGTAATATGGATTAACCTCCCGGACAGTGGTCAGAGCGGGGTGGACACGGCAGAAGAAAGCAGATGGACATCAACATGTCTGTGTTTGGTTTGTGGCAGTTCCCGTGGTGGATAGTGGACCCAGGGACGTCGGTGGAAGATCAGACGCCATTGTAGTCTAACGCCTGGATTGTATAGTCAACATGTGACTTTGTAACCGTAGGATTCTATAGATGCTATCTTCAGTCAGATACCTAGATTGATTAATCAATCCGTTTGTAAGAAACTGTGACCTACAAATCGTGTTTAAAACAGTTCCAATTCACCGATGACATATTATTTCAAGACACGTACGCTTCAGAATTGTCTTTGAATATTCAATAAATCAATCCGTTTGTAAGAAATCATGACATGCTAATCGTGTTTAAAATAATCGCAAATAATTTCAAGTGAGTAAGAAATTTCAAAAGTTTGATGTGCGTGTACTGTGCTCAGCGGCCAGCCAAAACAATATGCCAGGGAAAAGTCGCAGTCGAAAACGTGTACATTTCACCTAAGCTAGTTTTCACAACGAACAGATTGTAGCTATATCGTAGCCCTACA
>JAUTBV010105858.1:0-15041 GCA_032361325.1 Lepetodrilus fucensis | reverse complement strand
GATAAATAGAATCTCACCCTCGTGTCTTGGAATATCAAATATATCAACACTCGTCGATGAAAGTTATTAAATCCTCGCAAAGCCTCGGATTTAATAACTTTCACAATTCGTGTTGATATATTTGATATTCCAAGACACTTGGGTGAGATTCTCTATAATTATATCAACTGGTATCTAAGAGGTTATATCGATACGGTATTAGAGCTTAGAGGGGGATGACGCACAGCATTTTGCGACTGTACTTTTGGGTCGAGGTAACATTATATAGAAAATTTGACAGTTGTAAACCACCACATTTATATTTATTAATACAAAACTTCATTCGCCATTTTCTCAAAACTGTTGTAGTGGGAGTTAGAATACTGGTAAGCTGGTTATCAGGCGACGACTTGTAGGCAATTTTCCAGGAACACACTGACAATAGTACTTACAAATAATTCCACAAATTGAAGCTCCCTGACCATCATATATTATGAGAGATGATGTTACGAACATGCTTCCACGGCGAGTTTCACCAAACTTGTGAAAGTCTAACACTTAATAACTGTATTACACAGCACTCAAATTGCCAAATAACGTAAGTTTGACTATCAAATTGCACTATCTAGATCCTTGGAAAGTTAAATTTATTCCAATAAATGTTTATGTGTTTTACCTTGGACATTCCCTGGTCAGGCTCGAGGTAAAACCAGTTTTCCAGTCTTACCTCAAACTATACCCGGGTAAAATATATAGGTCATCCCGAGTCACATACCTGGTACATAGGTGAGCAATCCGGGGAAACAAATAACAAGATGATCTCACTAAATGTTAGACCTCTTTTAAAAGCATAATATCACAGATATTTATGGTTGTTTCGGACTAGTGCTGTAAAATACATTCACTTGACATACATAAAAACCATGTTTGTACTTCCAAAAATCATTCCACCACTGCATGTAGACACATATCCACTGCAACCCCCCAATAGACAACCTGAATATGGTCGTATTGTTATTTGCTTCATTATATCAATGCAAGGGGACATAACTCAGTGGTACGACTAAAATATAATGTATTAATGTACTCTTAGCACTACGATCATTTTGTGGATAAATCTAAAACAACTATCATTAAAATCATTTCATTAACCCATATTCATTGGGAACATACACCTAAAATACCAATTATCCAATAATCATGATAATACCAAACTGAAGTTGATTGTTTAATGTAGTCTGTCCAATTAAAATGAAAAAATCAATAATTATAGCACAACCATTATGATTTTACAAATAATGTATAAATATGTGGCACCAGTCTCTGGTTGTCCCGAGCAACATCAACAAGAATGTAAAGAAGAGTATGACTGATATATACAAGTTATTGATTGTCTTGAATGTGACATGCATTACCATGGAACCCCTCGTTCAGCTGTTCAAGCTATAACTTGCTCTTTCATACATGAAATCATGACAAGAAAGAACTTTGTTCTAGTATTATTAGGTTATATCACACTCATATGAAGATCCTGTTCTCAAGCCAAGCATTATCCTGATTATATAAAAAAAATAACATTTTGATATTAACCAATCATGCTAATGCAAAATAAAATATATTTCACACCTTCTACAACATTAGCAGATCAATACCACAATCAGCTGTTTAACTCTTCCTCACTTAACACTGGCAACAGCTGTCATGTGAGAAATGAACACATTTGAAGGCAGCTGCAACAGTGTTAACATAACATAATGACTAGTCATCATGGTCATGTTCATCTCACCTGCTATATGACACCAGGGCTGCTATAAGAAACACGCTTCCACTGGTTGCGAATTTCCACAGGTCGTCAAACCAGTTATAATTTTTATACACTCTGAAACGGAAGAATACAATCTTACTAATAGCAGCATGAGAAAATGAAGAAAACAAATCCATAATGAATCATTACAGTATTTAGTAATTTGAAATACCATATAATATATGTCTCTTTCGAGATTGTAGAAATATATAAAAGTGTTATTGTGTCTTTGGTCAGATACATGTTGAATTCTTGCTAAATTGTCAATTAATTATTTTCTTAACCAAAATATATTCTATAATAATCATCATTCAGGTGATCAAAATAACAATGAAAATTACATACATTCATCAACCGGCTACAGTTTACTGATGAATAGTATATTATATACATGCACATACCTGATAAAAAGGAAAAATGTAAGATATACGGAAAAGAACCACATGAATTGTGAATGACTTGAGGGCATCCCATATTCTGTTGTCAACACTCTCTTATATTCTGAAAAAGACATCAAACAAAAGTCTAGAACAACATATGAACAACATTGTGAAAACATTAGATTAATCAGATTAATTACAAGACCGACAGTCAAGATATTTTAGATAATAGTTATCACGCCATTTATGATTACTATTTTATGACAGGTTCATCATGATCATATCTGTCAGAACATATTAAATAGTCCATGAAATTTCATATTTTCCGAGTACTAACTTATATTTATTAACATAATTATGATAATATTATACATATTTAGATTTTATCATGGTTAGAAGTTCCCACTCACCGGCGGCCTGATCCATTTCTCATAATGATCTATTAGAATTTGTTTGTTATGATCAGTATTCTGGCGAGTATGTTTTAAAGTTACCGTAAGTTCTAACCCCGGATTATCTGCATATATACAGTAGACCTTGCATATAACGTTACATACTCATTGGGACCTGCTATGTATTTCCGTTATATACAGTCCGTTATACGCACATGCCATAATTAGCGTTAGATGAGATCGGGACTTTAGATTCAGTCCGGTTATAGGTGAGTGTCCGGTTTATCCGAGGCCGGTATATGTGAGGTCTACTGTAGTTTATTATGTTAATTGTACACCAGGAAGAATGTCAGCCAACTACAATAGCTAACCTCTGTGCGGTCGATAATCCCTGATGATGTGCTTTAAGATCCAATTGATTGCTTCATTTAGTAGCATTCCCAGGAAATAGAACATCTGTAAAGAGAAAATGACAGCATGAATAATAAACAAGTATATTTTTAATAATGATACAATAATAAATGCATGGTTTCAACTTTCCAGTTTAGAATGGTTTGGCAATGTGTGAAAAGAGTAAACAGATGTTAGCAAACTAATGAATGCACAGGAGTCTTCTGATATTTTCAATAGTATTTCAGCATAGCTGCAGTTCTGTAGCTAAAAAATGCCCCATTTGCTATAGTGCTGATTGGGGGGTGCCTTAAAGATTTGTATGTAAGGCTGTGAAAACACACATGCTTCTAAAGGCCAAGAAGATCATAAGAATGTTTTGAGAATAGGTCCCCTGTTAATGATGCAACAACACATAATATAGTATCATGGATGGTTCTGGAAATACCCCGAGTTTTATCGATAGCATAGAAAATAGCATATGATCAGACCAACTTGTTCTGTACTCACTGTGTGTAGATCCCGTCTAAAGATGATGAGAGTGGTGAATCCTATCAGACAGAAAATAGGAAGCAAGCTCAGCCATGCTAAACCGTATCCAATCAGATCGCCTGAAACATAAATGGTAAAATTCACCATTAACTATATGTTAACCAATAGTCTTCTGGCCTGCGTTTCATGTAAGGGTCGAACAGATGAGTGAGTGTATTATTACTGTTTTATGTCACAGCGGGAATATTTTAACCATACGTGACGAAGGTGTTACAGGTAGTCTGGGCCTATATATGTTAATAGTAAAAGCACATGGCGTACACTCTGACAAGGATTGAAATTAACACTAGCCCGGGCCATTTCTCCAACGCTATTTAGGTATTCTAACATGTCTAGTACTAGTATAAATTCATAACATTTGTTATTTGTATGATATCACTATTCAGGCTTTTACAGTTAGTTTCTATCACTGCCCTGATTTAGGCCTGGACTACATTATGACATTTATTTTTATAAAATCGAGCCTGATCTATCACTGGTTCAAGTTGTGTTTATTTTTATGTAGACGTTGACAATGACATGTTCAGAATAAGCTGCAGGGCTCTAGACTAACATTCTGAGTTACTTGCCCATAGAGCAAGTCATGGCAAGTAGCAAAGGCATCAAAGGTGCATAATGTTAAAAAGTAGGTTGCCCGCAGTGCAATTTAACTTGTCCATGTACGTCGGGCATATGTTAGTCCAGAGCCCTGAGTTGGCAGGCTCATCCTTCTACTTCTGGCTGAACCACATAATTATGATATATACGTCAATAGATTCATAATGAGCAATGCTCACTCAGTGTGCTCAGTCGAATAATGTCTGTGTCTGGTTCTACATTAAAGGTTTTACAAGTGCAAGTGCTTGACAGCTGCATAGAAGGCAAATGTCCAGCGTGTGTACATTAGCATAGCAAGTACACTATCCGGCCATAAACGTGGCCTAAATACATATATAGTAATGCTGACATAACACAATGATTGATTGCATATATATCATTTGAGGAAAGTCACAGTATTTATTATGTTGTAATATATTTACTATATTTAAAACTAATTTGCCTTGCTTATTATGTTCCATCTCAATAGAACGTTGAACACTTGGCAGGACAAATAGCGATAATTTATCAATTTGTCAGGTAAAGACTGGTAAATGCATTTGCTTTTATTGTTCAATTGATATCTGCAACTGTCTTGTAATGTGAAAATTATATACTATCTAGTTACCGGTTTTCAGGTAGTAAGGTTCGAAGCGAGCTACGCACAAACTGTTGAAGATTGTATCTAAATTATCATGTTAAATGTAAATAACACTCACTTCCTCGTTGTTTTATCACAAAATACTGCTATTGTTACGTTTAAATTTAACAACATACACCACCCCAAGCAAAGTTGTCACGTTGGCAGCCACGAGACTGACGTTTCCCCTTTTCGTGACAAACAGAGAAATGTGAGTTTACAGAGATCTAGTTGTAACAAAATTCAAATTATTTTAGAAACTGTTTGGCAACATTCTGTTGCACAAATAAACCACAAAATAGTTTAAATAATCTCAATTTCCCTTAAATAAAAATATTAACAAAAATACGAGATCCAATCTGAAAAATGACAAAGTTAATACTAAAATATCCTGAAAATTAAATTTTGTCTATAAAAATACTATGATTTTCATTTTATTTAAAGACGTTTTATGATGAACATGAAATTTGTTTGTAAAATTAATAAACATTGACAAAATCCATATAAGAAATGGCAGAAATGGCATCCCGTGTATTTTGAAATCGACAAGACACATTCCATTGCGTGCACGTGAATATCATGCTAGACATGCCAGCGAGCAGACGATGTGTCTGTCGTATTTTTTAGAGCTTTTAATTATTTATTTGCGAATTTTGTACACCACGGTAAAAAGTGCATTACGCATTGTTGGACTGCATACTTATGTTTGCCGGTGGGATTTATACAAATTCTGCGCGATATAACGGGGGAAGTGTCTGACGTCAAATATATTTGACAAGTGGTGTGATTCTTTGAGTTTGGGAGCAGGAAGTAGCGTTTTAGTAAGTACATGTACTACGAAAGCGAGGTTACCCCAAAAAGGGGACACTGCATGGTAATAATAATCATAATAATAAATATGCATTGACCAAAATTACAGTTTTGCAGTCATCAGCTGGTCATTGCAAATGCACATTTGGCCGATGGTTTCGACTTTTATTGCATATATAAAAGTGAGAATTAGTGGCAGATGACGAAAATCTTCCAAATTATCACCAACATTAAATGCAATAGACTAGACCTTTGCTTCTGCACCACCGGTCCAAATAATTACCAACGAAAATAGGTGACACGTCACATTTCGGATTTTTTTCACAACATTGTGTCCAACATTTTCCACGCATATTTTATTGCAACGAGTGGGAAGCTTGGTTTATTATGAAGCGTGGATATTCCACCACTTACCCTTGACATATTCCACGTGCGTGAGACTGATCGCAGTCCAAGTAAGGGGTGTGTCCCCCTCGTGTCCCGGGATACTGCCCGACTCGTCTCCAACACTCGCCATAGTTAATCAGCCACTGCGTCTGCGCTGGGATACTCCATTTAGTATTTCCGCTAAAATAGACGCTTTTCATTGGTCGATAAATCTGGAGATTCCGCGTGTGGGGAAATCCCCATAGTAGGCAAGATGGCGAGTAAATCACATGCACTAAGTTTGAAGATACTTGCAGAATGTTCCACGACGAAAGCGCGCACCTGCAAAATGACTTTACCCCATGCAGTTGTAGATACCCCTGTTTTCATGCCAGTTGGAACACAGGGAACGTTAAAGGGCCTTGTACCCGAACAGTTACAACAGTTGGACTGTAAAATAATGCTTTCAAATACTTATCATTTAGGAAACCGTCCAGTAAGTGAAGTGATTATTAAAAGATATGTTAAATACAATCCACAGTTGCATTTAGTTATGTTTATGCATTTTAGTAAATCCATAAGAACTATTTAAAGTCATGAATGTTTCGTTTTACATACCAAAATACTGATAATTAAGTTACATAAGTTTTGATAATTATAATATTTTTTATGATATTGCTACAATATTCATTAACTTTTTTTTAAGATTCATTTATTGATGGGCATATATGATATAATATAGCTAATGATATTCATGTTATGTTTTTCAGGGTCCTGACTTATTAGAAACTGCTGGAGGCCTACACCGCTTCATGAAATGGGATCGCGCCCTGCTTACTGTAATTCAGTGTAAACTATCACTAAATACATATACTGCTGATTAAATTGCATTAATTATCACGAATAATAATTATGAGTATTAAATTTGAGTACTGCTTGCAACACAGCATCATTGTTCACGAAAATTAACTTTCCGACGCATTCATGATAGGATGCACGGTCTGTACCATGGCAATGCAGTTATCATGCTTAGTCCATCAGTACCAGCCTGTGCTTGCAGGTTTACTGCAACATTTAGCAGTACAAATGTAATGTTGTGGGTTTGTGATATAAGTGCTAGAATCTTGAGAGCGTGTCTAAACCCCAATTAATAGAAAATAAAAATTAGTACAAATGCAGCTAGCTCACCTAAATAGTACTTGTATATAGTGAACTATATATATAGAAAATCAGTTTGTGCTGTACTTAATTTACTGTGGAATATTACTAACTTCAAAAGCAAGATCAAGCAAACCTTGAAGAGATGTAGAAAATTGAAATATATGTCTCAACACCATCAACATTATTAATTTCATGTCTGATTTATTTTTCAGGATAGCGGTGGATTTCAAATGGTGTCTTTATTGAAATTGGCAGAAATAACAGAGGAAGGGGTGAAGTTCCAATCTCCACATGATGGCTCAGAGATGCTGCTAACGCCAGAGAAATCTATTGAAATACAAAATGCTATTGGTAATAAGCCTGAAAAATACAATTGCATATTTTCCGACGATATTGATTTGATGGAATTTCCCATCAACATTTGCATTTAGATGTGTCAATCAATATAATAGTTTAAAATAGAAATAAGTTGATGTATAACTGAATGAAGTGATGCATGCAGACTGCCAACATGTGCGTAGCTGGCTATACGCAGATACGCAGACACTTCCACATCAATTTCCTAGCAAACTTGATTTTTTTATACAAAACGTAACCATAGTACAGTTACAGTATTGACGTTTCCACATTAAAATACCCCTAGCTATGCATCTGACTAATTAAAAATCCATCAAGGACCTTTTACCGAGGTGACATAATTTCATGGAAGCATCCATATAATCTCTTACATTGACAATGCTGGCGATTAGATGTGAATTGGCATTACTATAAGTTAGGGAGTTAGAAGTGATATACAAGTGCATTACAGTGATAAATATGAAGATACAATATACTACTAGTATATGTATTGTGCAATTTGCTCTTAGTTAAGTGATGAAAATAGAATTATCAAATATTTTTTCCCCCTGCGACTGACAACAAACAGGTGCAGATATCATAATGCAGTTGGATGATGTGGTCCACAGCACAACCTCAGGGCCACGACTGGAGGAAGCTATGCACAGGTACAACCCACTGTAACATCGGGCGGGTGGTGGCGCAACGGTACAATGTTAAACTGCAGGCAAATGTCTCAGTTTTAAGTCCTGGGAGCGTTTCTGATGTGATTTTTTATATGATGTGCTGTCTGTACCGTGACAACGCAGTTACATCCTTTGTCTGTCAGTACCAGCTGGTGCTCGCAAGTTTATTGCTACACAGGGTTTCCTCTTGCCCTAAACTACCAAGCCGTGATATAATTAAATTATCTTGAAAGTGCTGCTGAACCCCAATTTAAAAAGCAATCAAACAAACAAAATGACTGTGAAATATAAATAACAACAATGTGTCATGTCCATTTGACCATATAAAAAGTCTTGTGGTCAGCAGGGAAGGCTAGGGGAATCTCGAGCTACACATTTGTCATACTTTTAAAGCAAGGAGTTACTTCCCCTTCTGTTTGCAATAACAAGTCAGTTGCTGGTATTATTATTATGGCAACATGTCTATTTCATGGCCAACAGCTGTATTATTGTCATAATTACAGGACTATTCGCTGGCTTGACCGGTGTCTAGCAGCACACAAGAGGCCTCACGACCAGAACATCTTCCCAATAGTACAGGGTGGTCTGGACAGAGAACTCCGCATCAGGTGTGCCAAAGGTACATCCACCACCACCACCATTCTTCATACTGTTATGTGAATGTTTATTTACAATAGTCGTATGTGAAAGAATCTAGACTCTAAACCCAAATTAAAAAATAAAAAAAACATTAAAAAAAGAACAACATGCCAAAAAAATAATTTAATTTGATTTTGTTTACAGTAGTCGCATGCATAACCATTCTTCAAGTACAGACTCGCAATAAGACAGACACTTTTGAATGGTAATAAAGGCCAATGTTATCCTATTAAACTCCTCCGTATTGTAGAGCAAATATTGAGGTGTTCCAGGGACAGTTTCCAAACTCAAAATTAAAATGGTTTAGTACAAAAAAATACTCGGTTTATCAATTTATTTATTTTTAGAATTATTGAAACGAGATGTGGCTGGCTTTGCCATTGGTGGTTTGAGTGGTGGTGAGGAAAAGACGTATTTCTGGAAAATGGTGGATGTTTCGACCGATTATCTCCCGAAAGAAAAGCCTCGATATCTTATGGGTGTTGGGTAGGTATTTAAATTATCCAGTCTTTTAAGGCATAATATCACATATATTTATAGTTGTTTTGGACTAGTTCTTAGCTACAACTGCAAAATACATTCACTTAACATACATAAAATCACGTTTGTACTTCCAAAAACCTTTCCACCGCTGTTTGGTAGACAAATATCTACTGTAACCCCCTGTAGTCTACTGATAGACAACCTAAATAAGTACATCAGTAAATAACAACTTTTGGGTGGATAAATCAAGCGTAATTAGTCTCAGATAGAAATTTGTTTGTCCATTATACAGGTCTATCAACTGTGATATGATGCCTTTAAGCCTCTCCCTGCTGGATTAGGCACAGGAACTGCTCTTTATGGCATGAGCGAGTTATTGTTTTACATCACAGCAGGGAATCTTTCACCCATATGTGACAACAGAGCAGTGAGACTTCATTCATTCAGGCTTGCAAGATCCGCCAGACTTTTATTGACTTTTGTCGGTCTGTTATATTTCAATCTATAATTTATGTGCATGTTAACATAACATGATCTTTGGATATAACAAAACATTTCATATGGCATTATATTTGCAGATTTGCTGAGGACTTGGTTGTATGTTCTGCTCTCGGATGCGATATGTTCGACTGTGTTTTCCCCACTAGAACTGCTGTAAGTGAAAAGGAATTACAATCATTTGCACCACTTCCCCTCTCTTTCTCTTTCCCCCTCCCCCCACCCCACCCCCAAATCATATTGATTGTACTGTTTTTTAAATGATAAAATATATTCGATACAGTTGTTGATTATCGGTCAGTATACCTGAATTTGATCAAACAATTTTTTATATGTGACTGAAGTTTAGGTACACTGACAAACGACCCAGGATCTTAATCCATCACAAACTTGTACATGATGTATAAATATACACAAAATGTCAAATGATACAGTATTTTAGCATTCATTTAATATTGAGAAACATTTATAATATATGTATATGCTCATTCAGAGGTTTGGCTCAGCATTAACTCCAGATGGGCAGTTGAATTTGAAGACCAACGCCTTTGCCAAGGATTTCCGTCCAATCGACGAGGAGTGTACGTGTCCCACGTGCAAGACTTACACACGTGCGTACATACACACCATCGTCACACAGGAACCTGTGGCTTGCCACCTGTTAACAGTGCACAACTTGGCTTATCAGGTACGTAGCAGGTTCGCTGGTAGAATTGTATCGCATACTACAGTAGTGCATACTACACGAGTAAATACGGTAATACTAATGTTAATAATAATAGTACTGTAATAATAATTAAAATGTATAAGTTTATGCAGCATCAGGCATGGCAATCTTCCATGGATCTGTGAACATCGGCCATTTTGTTTGTCCAAGGAATGCAATTTGAATGCAGTGATATTTGTGGGTTGGGCCAGGACCCCGAGATTACAAAACCTTTTGAGTACAATTTATGCTCAAGCTTAAATTTTATATGGAGATTTGTGAACAAAACTTTGGGTTGAGCATGACATTGTACTGAAAACTGTTTTGTAATCTCGGGGCTGCACTGATCAACCACTATTCTTATGGTTTTATCTGTATATGCAACATGGCAGGATACTTTAGTGCCAAGTACGCTATGGAACCATGCCTTATTTATAAACATGCAGTCATTAACGAAATAAATTTTACATTTGTTACCTTTACAGTTCTCCCTGATGAAGGGCATCAGGGAAAGCATCATACAAGACAAGTTTCCAGAATTTATCAAGGAATTCTTCCGTAGGTATTTTCCAAAGGGAGAGTACCCTGCATGGGCAATCGAAGCACTAGCCAAAGTGAATGTCAAGTTATGATGCTTGTTATTTAGGCAAATAAAATAATTAAAATATTGTTCCTTTTCTTATAAAATGATTACTTTCATATGAAGTGCCAATCAGATACATCAGTCATACCTTGATAAATCTTGTTTTAATTGCTATACAAAACGTAGTGCATGAGTGAAATATTTCCTATGGATGTAAAGCACTAGTTCAATCGATGTGAATTGAAATCCTACTTGCAATCATGTTAATCATAATGCCCATATGCAACACGTCAGATAAACTTTAAACGTTTTGAGAACCAATGATTTGCCAGCTTGGGACAAGGTTTACTAATTTAGAACCCTTTAGGATATTTTCGCTGGATACTTGAACCCATAGGATATTTCTACTCAATACTCTTTTGACAGTACTACAATAGTCATGGTAAATATGTTTATCAAGTACTGTATACCAAGAAATCCTCCATGCAGCAGTTTGTTTCAGTTATACAGGTGTACTAGGATTAATTTCATGTTTCAGTTATACAGGTGTACTAGGATTAATTTCATGTTTCAGTTATACAGGTGTACTAGGATTAATTTCATAAGGATCGCCACAATTAGAGCTATAGTTGATACAATGTGTCTGACAACTGTCAATATTGTATTTGTTCAGATACTTCAGAAAAGTCCAAGTCCCGTGGACCATTTAACGATTACAGCTTTGTCTCGGAAATATGTAAACAATAATAACAAAACAAGGTCAGACAATAATAATAATTTATTTAGAACCGACACCTAAATTCTGAACGGATTAATTCTAATGGTATCCGTGTCCAGTTTGGTAAACTTGGCTGGATGACATTGTCCGTCGACAGCTTTTGATACAAAGTCCACCAATGCTAGAAGCCAGCGTTACATTCCACAGAATGACCGTACCGCTAGTCCGCTGTACCGCTAGTCCGCTATGAGAGTCTTCATGTTCTAACAACATCCTCGACCAACAGCTGTAACACGCCATTAGCCCATGAGGTGGTGTACGATTTGAAATGGTTGAACATGCAAGAGTTAAGAGTGTGTTACCATCGCTCTGCGGAACGGGCCATAGGTTCCAAACATCATGGTCGTTATGTACATGTCGATCCGTTGTCGACCAAGGGTTCTAATCGGTGCTCCTGCTTTCCGGACTGTCGCTTGTACTCGGAAATTTCGTCTGGAACAACTCTGGATGATGGTAGTATCTGCGCAGCAATGCCTGTATGAATTGAATTGGGTTTTAGAGTCGCTTTCAAGATAACTTTTCTTGCGTCAAGACTAGAAGCTACAGTAGACCTCGTTTATAACGGCCTCGCATGAACCGGACACTCGCCTATAACGTACTGAATCTGAAGTCCCTGTCCCGCCTATAACGCTAATTACTAGTAATTAGTACGGCATATGTGTATAACGGACTTGGCATTTAATGGACAAAAATAGCCGGTCCCAATGAGTACGTTATATGCGAGGTCTACTGTATATCGATCCATTTACCATGTAGCAAAAGGTGAAGGGCTACACATTTGTTTCTTCAATGTTGTACTTGCTATTTGTAGAGACTAGGTATAGTTGACAGAATCCTAAGCAGGCTAAGGGACGTAAAGTAACAACTATGTCAATCCATACAACGCACTGTAATGCATCATTGTGGACTATTAAACCGTCTATTAGCACATCTAGAGTATAGTAGAGAGATAATTCAGATATACACATGTCAAGTAGTGTCAGTGATCTCTACACCTTCAACTTACCAGAGCTCTGATAAATGCAAAAGTGAGGTTTCCTAACGTTTCCCACTTGAATGACAAGAATTCTGAAAAGAGGAAATACCGGTACATATCAATGAACAGCTATCGATTTACAAGTTTTCTCCTGAGAGACTTTTGAACTAGGGCCTACAATAGCTTAAATATATATATACAGTATATTGAAATAGTATAGTACTTAGTATCATTTAAAAATAAAAGTGAAGTAACTTTTCACGATCACTGTTCCGAAATTTCTAATCTTAAGAAAAACTATGCAGAGGCGTGTTTACAACTAACCTAGTTGAGAGACGGTTTATGACAGAATATCCAGTAATACTGGGTATATTATTCCTGTAATGTATATACGAGTAGGCTACATTGAGTAGGCTATACTATACATACCCCATCACAGATAGTTTTGCACATGACGAAGGTACAGTCAAAAGCTACGGACCTGGAACCCAGAAGACGGAACGACCGGAAGTACGGGCTTACGGTGACCTTTCCAGTGGTGGTAAACCCAGTGTCACTCCTCAACACTCGGCCATCACCACATCTGCCAAACAACAGATTTTCTCAAATGAGAACATATTTTAAAATTATTCTCGTAGGATAGGCCTGTTGGTGAAAGATTCGCCCTGCAAACGTCATGTAGCCTACGTCAAGCACCAATACACTTGCTCACTCAAGATTGTTCCGTTTATGACAGTACGATGGCACCTGCAACATCTGTATAAACTAGCTTGAATCTGTGTTGTAGTAAGTCTGCGCGAACACCGGCAGACACTAACGAACCAAGAACGTGGTAACTGCAACTCCGCGGCCATTGATGCCCGGATGTCGGGGACGGGTGGCAAAGTCTGACGTTCTTTTCAATACCGTACCGCACACACCTTACGAAGTTCTTAGACGAAGTTCGTAGCCACACTATTGTCATCGATCGTTAACAATAACAGCTGTTCATAGGAATCTTAACTTACACCCATACGTGGCGAGTTTGAGTACGATTTCATGCCATAGTTTTGTTCTCCATGGATGCAAAATGTCAGTTTGAATATTAAACGGTTCCGTAAACTCGATGGCCATGCCAATGTGGATTTTAATTCTAATTAAATAGATTAGTATTATTTTGGACGTATTTAAACTTCATCTTTGTTGGATTAGTGTTAAAGGCCTACTGACCCGCCAATGATGATGTTGTAGTGTGACCGTCCACCCACAGCTTTGCAAGAGATCACCTGGAAACTGACCTCCTCAGGAAAGTTACCTGAAAATTAATTAATGTAAATATTCTGGCTAAATAGTGCATCAAGTCAATTGTTTTTTCTTCTTCTTTGTTTGTGTGTGTTCATAACTGCATTGCCACTATATAAAGTGATTGAGCGAGTGAGTAGGGGAGTTTAACGTTGCTGCGGGAATCTTTCACCCATTTGGGACGATTATTACAGACAGTGTATCCTATAAATATCGTGTCAGAAAGGTAATTTTCCCAAAATAAAACATTGTATTGATGCCGGGCTCCCGGGACGGACTAGATTATTTTAGTATTCCAGTGCATATATACTGTGAAGTTGACTTTTGGAATTTCGGAGTGCAGGCTACCTTAATGTATTTGTCATTAAAGATCGTACATTACCATTTGTAACCGCGTATATATAAAATGCGTCCCAAGGAGGGACCAGTCTGCCGAAATCAGCCAAGCTGGAAGGCGGCTGTAAAACCATTTAAATACACACGCACCCTGCCACACATATAAACATACTTAACAATAATTTGCATTTATAGCTAATGCGATGTATATTATTCTCACCTACGAGTTCGGCGCGAAGCCTAATTGTTCGTCCAATTCGAATCGTTCCTTCAATCCGCTTTCCGGTGACGTCGGCCACATACAAGCGTACGTCAGATTTGCTGAGAGTGCCCATGTTCTCTAGTAACTCCTTGATGGGTTTCTTGCTGTGTATACATTGTAGATAAAGCTAACTTTAAATACATGTCATTTTTTTTCAAATTGGGGTTTAAAGGCATAATATCACAGTCTGACACAAATTAAGTTGTAGTTTTGGGCAGAATTGGAGTTTAAAATGCAAAGTACATGCTCTTAGCATACACATAATCGCTATTGTACTTCCAAATATCGTTTTACCGCTGTAAGATAGGTAAAACTGTATTGCTGTAAACACTTCCTGGTATAACCCGTGGAAAATACGTCCGATCTCAAATTTCTTCTGGTTTTCTCACTAAGGGAGGTAACTCTACTCACTGAACACGGTCAAAGC
>JAUTBV010105847.1:0-15041 GCA_032361325.1 Lepetodrilus fucensis | reverse complement strand
GGCAGACAACCTGATTTGAATAGCTCTATGATCAAGCTTTCCAGATAAATGCATCTTGAAAAATCCCTAGGGGGGGGGCAGGGTCGGTCATTGTGGGCCCACGGTCTATAAGCTGAGAGGTCGTAAACACCCTTTATCAGCTGTTTATCCCTACGCTTCAGACCCGGAAACTTTTGATAACACCGCCTGTCGTAGCCAGCAGACTATCGGGCTGTGCTGTCAATGTCGCTTCCTATTTCCTTTTCAATTACCATCTAAAGATACCCAAGAGATCACACACTGACAAATTCTTGCCCGTGAAGCAGTACTGAATGTGAGAATTGGTTTCTTATCAACTTTCACGGTAATGACAAACATATAGCATGGGCACCGCCATTGCTATTACGGACCGGGCTGAATACATTGCTTGACTCAATACCATCCCCTAACCATGGTAATTGTAAACAAACTCTTGCTATTTTAAATACTAATTTATCATTAATGAACACATATTTTTACAAGAACATTTGCTATTTCATGTTATTATTAGTTAATCTATTAGTTAATATATCGAGAAATAGTATTCACCCTTTACACTTAAGCACGTTTGCACAATTTTTAGGCTCGGATTCAGCATACATGTGGTTAACAGCTTCTACTCAAAAATGCTTCTAAAACTTGTTCTAGGCTCTTTTCTAAAAAATCCGTCTAGTCTATATTGTGATTGAATATATTGTATTAAGCGTAACTATGTGGGGGGAAACTTTAAATGTCCTGGGATAAAGTATATTAAATGTTTTGAAAACAATCCCGATATATTTCAAATTGTTCCGAGAAATGCCTGATGGTATTCTTCTATAATAACATTTTGAATATAAATGGGATAGCAACCTCTGAGATATAGATATCATTGAAGTCAGAGTAGGCTGCAAATATCATAAACGGATGTTTAGTTATACGTTCTTGTAACAAGACAATGAGACACATCTTTCAGACAACATATTTTCCTAACAAATTCTCACTGGATGCTAGTAAAATCACTTTATTAGGCACTCATGGGAGAGAAAAAAACAGGGGGCGCTTTATTAATGTATTTCTTTATATTTAACCCTTGACATTGAACTGACCTTAACCTTGGGCCTTAACATCTGGCAGCGCCCTCTGAAATGATTTGTATTATCCTAATGTAAAACTGTACCAAATTTATTGCTTTGGGCCAGTGTGTCACGATCCTTTCCCTAAGCCAATTGACCCTGGTAACCCCGCAAATGTGCTCGATTTGCCCCGTAATTCCACATTCTCAATCGCGGCCAGCGCACGCTTTGCCGTACACTTTGCCGCACGCTCTACCGCACGCTCTACCGCTATCGAAAGACCAGTTAACACGCGGCTTGCTGGGCAAGAAATTGGGCAAACAAATCGAGCGCGTTGGCAGGGTTACCGGGGTCAAGCGGCTGCCGAGTTCTTGCAAAACGAACAGCATTGTGTCCATGGTCCACTCCAACAGATTATTGTACTGATGTACTCAGACGGGAGATGCTTTATATCGAGGAATCCCAGTAGAGTGAAGAGTTATATGTATCCACAGAAGATTGTACATTCATACAAATGACATCGCTAGAATTTGGTGACTTTATTCGAATAAACAAATACACAACAGTTAAAAACACATAGTCTAATGTGTACAGATTTGTAATATATACCATACTTAATGATCCAAGATAACAAAGCAAATAACAATGTTCATAATAATAATAATAATAATGCTATATATCGAGGGATTTCAGTGGAGTGAATAGCTATATGTATCCAGAGAAGATTGTACATTCATACAAATTGAATCGCTAGAAATTGATCACTATTCTAAGAAGCCCACTAAATCAGTAGAAAACGGTTAAAAGCACAATCACAGATCGTTGACCTATACATTGGTCTAACAAGGTTTTTCCTGAAAATAAATATATTTGTTTTGACTACTTTATACAACCAGTTACTGATTCCACATGCCTTACTGGTCATCAATATTTTAATAATTATCAATTAGATACGACGTATACCTCCTGGTGCCAGTGGTCCAGTCTCATTAAAATAAGATCCGAAACTAACGCTCAAACTGATATATGAAACTTGCTCCAGTTTCGGTCTCAGGAAACCGGTATAGAAGTCGTGCCAGGTTGAAATCTGACAGCAGCTGACCACAGCCTCGCCTAGATAAACCCTCTGGCTCGTTTACTAACATGTAAACCGGCCACTGATTGGCTAACACTGCGTAGGTGTGATTGTGCGTCAATGTGAGGTCAAAGGTCAATTTGACGCGATAGATATCAGATGGGCTGAGATCTGATTTTAAAGTCATAGTATCACATATATGTATGGTTGTTTTGGACTACATCATAGCTATAACTGCAAAGTACATCACTTGACATACATAAAATCATGTTTGTACTTCCAAAAATATTTCTACCGCTGTGTGTTTGACACATCTTCACTGCAACCCTATTAAATAGCGGAACGTTCCCTTATTTAATATAAAATATTATTTCTTTTATAACTATCGAGTGCTGGGGGATAAGTATATCAGTAAATAACAACTTTTGAGTAGATAAATCAAGCGTAATTAGTCTCAGATCGAAATTCGTTTGTCTTTAGGTTATAAACCACCAATTAAAATCCCATAGACCACAGTGTTAACGTATTTATACATAACTACCGATTCAGTTATTCAAATACCAGAAAACAACTTACATCGCAAAGTTCAGTTCCCCAGCAATTTAGAAACCAAATAAAAATAAAATCAAAGAAAAATTGCTTGTTTACGTTTCACAGGAATAGGCATGACGTCACCGTATGTTCGGAATGAATACATTGTGTAAACTTCAACTATCTTAAAGACTACACAAAAATAACAAATTAGGTTCTCATGTAGTTCACATTTGATATTTTTGATCGGCTGGGGACTATACTTGTCAAATACAGTGGAAAATACCATTTACAACCAATCCAGGGCCGGAAATCCCATATATGCTGTACTGACTTGGGTACGAAGCTTCCGTCTGGCGGGAAATTAAAATAATTTAATGGTTTATTAATGATATGTAGTATATTGACTCCCATCTAGAAGTAATGCTCCACACTATAGAGCTTATCAGCTGTCACCTCCTTGATATGGATTGTGTATACTAGTATATACTATATTTATTAGCACTTAGAGCAGGTATAACAAGACTTGTGTTAACTGGGCTGCCTGGAATGAGAGCATATGTATATGGCACAAAGTTCTCGGTCGCTTTCGGTGCCTTTGGGTGAAATATTCCAGCTGCGACATTAAGCCTGAATTCAATAAATGGTTGCTTAACATGTTCCAAGTATTATACTATATTAGGTGAATGTAATCATTGGTTGGATATCATTAGTAACAATCACGATGCTGATTGGGTTCAGAGGTTCTGCTAGACTTCTTGTAATTATTTTGTGATTAAATCTAAGATTTATCGTGCAGAAGCTATATTTTTATGATTCTCTCTTCCCTTCCCCCCTGATTTTCTGAATTTCTCACACTATTATGCCGGATATTTCTCTGCATTTGCAATGTGACATCAAGCTAATTCACAATGGTAGAACAATTAAAGTGCAACTCGGGTCAAGCAGTATCTGTTGTAGATAGATATCACTGATCTACTTACTGTGTTCTGTCTTCAGTTGGTGTTCATGTCATATCACTACACTGTGGCTTGTGTATGGGATTAATATCCTAAATCATTAATAAATAAGTCTGTATCTATAATCTACACCAGATATCTTAATTAGGAACTTGTTTTCATCATTACCCTTCCCGGATATACATGTAGTATGGTCGCTAAGATTCTGTATTTGCCATTCTATATAATTTATGAGAATGAGTGAAGTTGTCCTGACATGGTGCACCGGAGAGAGTAAATATTGAATAGTTGTCAGGTTTAGCTAGCAAATTATGAATAACTTAATTATTCTTCTTTGTTGAAAAATAATATCTGCATTTTTTAAATGGTATTATGCATATCTGAAGCCCAAGTATTTACATGATGTAAAGCAATTGGGGCTGTTCCATTGCTTACGTTTCAGTGTCTAAATATTATTTTATTTATTTATGCATGCTTAATGCAAACAGTTGAGTTACAACCTGCTTTATCCTACCTTCCATGTAAGTTTCTTCTGTTCAGATGACTTGTACAAATGTCCATATATAATACCCCGCCTGGGAGGTTTACAAATAATTCACTTATTACCCGCTGCTATGATATTACATAGGAGTCGAGGGCTACCGGCATGACATCACAATGATATATATGTTCCCGCTTGAGAGCCCTTGTACCCCTCGCCTAACAGCTTGGGGTACAAGAGCTCTCACGTGGGGTACATCATTCCATATACCCCTCATGACGAGGTGACAACTTATATTCAACATCAATGCAGACTCAATTTAGTAACGAAATTTGACATTCAACACCCACCATTTTAACTTTTTTGTATATCCTTATTTCACGAGTTTCCAGAATTCTTATGGCAAAATAATATATGGAGTTATTAGAAGTTTTAAGTATGGAGAAGAAAAAAAAGGTTTCTCTGTGATTACTTACTTGTTCGGTATAGTTGTATTAGTTGCTATCAAGGGATATCTGTAAAACCCATGTTGAAAGCCCAGTGTTTGGTGGTGCATAATCCAAGCCATATCAGTGAGTAGATCTGATAACACTGTATACACTCTGCCATGGCCTGCGCTCTTAACTCCCAGCTTTCTAAACAATCACAATGCCAATTAACATGCAATCACATCGACAACCATGCTGAAAAACAATCAATCAAGGTTAACCCCTTATCTCACCGCCAAGATTAACCACTTTTCTGACCACTGGTAGTCTGTTCTGCAGCCACAGTAAAAAAAAATAACTGCTGAAAAGGGGCAAGTTTGTTGTAGGAATTTGGAAAAATCAGAGGAAATTTATGTTTGTCTTTGAAATAAATAATTTGAGCTCTGTAAATGGTATATTGAAATTTGACCTATGACCTTATTTCAGTGGTCAAGTTGTAATTGAAACAGGGCTATTGAGTGACAGTTGCATCCTGTTGGTCAGTGGCAGAATTATGGACTTTGTAGCAGGTCAAGTGCCTGCTATTGTTTCATTGGCCTTTTAACCCTTATCAGGTTATACTATAATTTGAATTGTTGACAATGCTGTCGGCCATCAGCAATGATCAAATAACTTAATGTTTCTTTCTGTCTGTTTGCAGTATCTTGTGATGACAAGAATTTATACTGTACTTTTTGGAAAACATGGCCTCATGGATATAATGATCCAAATTATTACAAGCTTCATTTTCTAGGTGAAAAACAACTATTAAACTTTTGAAGAAAATTAATATTTTATAACCATTTCTACATCTGTAAACATCATACTGAATTTAAATATATAATGCTTAAACATGCTTACCTTGGCTATCATTGTATGTTCACCACTTTAAGGAGGTCTTCTACATCTACATGTTGGAAAGTTGCAGTGTGTTTTCTCTCTCTGGGTATCTCATGTTATTGCCATCTTGCAGGGTGCCAATATCCCAATGATACAATAGGCTTCACTTGCATATTAGTTGTATGGTGGACCCAATGCTCTAGTGGATCCAATGCTCTAGTGGACCCAATGCTATGGTGGACCCAATGCTATAGTGGACCCAATGCTATGGTGGACCCAATGCTATAGTGGACCCAATGCTATGGTAGAATCAATGCTATGGTGGACCCAATGCTATGGTGGCCACCAATGTGTACTGCCTTGTCTGGTACATTTAATAAGGACTAAGTTAAGTCTCCTTTCCTTCTGTGTGATAATGTTACAAGCACTTATGTGACTAATACTGGTTGCAGTACGGACAGTTGAGTTAATCTGGGCGCTGATTGGAGTTATTAAAGTAATGACTTCATGATGTGTAATGTTATGTAGTGTTGCAATCTGAATACTTATGCTCATTTATCATGGCAGCAATACTCAATCTATTCTATATCATATTTGGTGTATAATCAGTGTTATAAGTAATAGTACATCAACCATATTCTGTATTATATTTAGTGTTTGACCGATTGACTGACCAGGCACATGAAATGATGATATAAATGATATTTGATGGAGTGCATATTCTATATTATATTTAGTGTTTATTTGACTTATTGATTGACTTGGCACATGAAATGATGATGATCAATGATATTAGATGGGCAATTTGTCCCATTTTCAGTTCTAACAGAGCATGCACATATGACCTGCCAATTGTGATATAAGTAAAATCATCTTTAAAGTGGCTCCAAATCCACATTCAAGCAACAAATAACAACCAACCAATTTTCCATATTATTTTGTTGCCGTTGAAATGGCATGTTTACAGAGGGAGGAGAATCTGGAAAACAAAGAGAATATTTTCTACCACTCTCCATCACAAATGGGTGAAAGATTCCCACAGCAACGTTAAATTCCATATCCACTCAACTCACTCCTAACAGCCTGCTTGTCTTGTTACAGGTGAAGTCATTGGGTATTGCATTATGGGAGGCGGTGTCGCAGCACTTGCAGCTGCTGGAGGCAGACTACTTTGACCTTGAGTACATTGATGAGGGAAGGCTCAAGGTCAGTATGAAGGGAGATCACTCTCATGATATAAATGGACCACAATGAAATGTCATTTCATGTACAAATAGATTGCCACAGATTAGTAAAAAACAAACCCATCTTCAGTGATACATCATTCTTTCACTGAATTATGTCATTTTAATAATCATTAATAATGTTATTTTGCCATGATTGGTATCAAGGCAATGGAAAACATAATTATCCTTTCCAGCATTGCGAGCATAACCTGGCCCCCGTTTCACGACGGTGTGCTAACTAATGAACTCCTAACCCGAGTTACCACCTCCTAAAGTGTTTCACGACCATGTCACAAGTCATATCACTTCTTAAATCGTCATCTAACTCAGGAGGTGATTATGCTGGGTCATAACTTTAGGAGCTCGCAACTTTAGGAGGCCGTCGTGGGGCCTGTTGCATGGATCGAGGCACTTGCTATATAAATTTACTTATTATATTGTTATTAATGGTGATATATACATTTTCTTATTATATTATATTATTATTGTGATGTTCGATCCACCTACTATTCGTTCTAGCAGATAGATTTAGTTCATGATGTGGGGCTGTGGTTTCAGTGTTGGCTGGACCGGCAGAAGGGTCTGATGAAGCAGCTGCCATCGCCGGACACCCCTCTCAAATTCTGTGTCAAGTTCTATACTCCAGATCCCGGCCTGCTGGAAGATGATTTCACTAGGTCAGCAATAGAAACTTACCTTTAATATTAAACTTTAAACAAAACAAAAAAATAATTTTTAAAATTTTATTTTTTAAATTTTTTATATTTTTTTTAGATCTTTTTACTCTTCAGCTTGACAAGTTACAGTGTACGTATAGGCCTGGTAAGTGGTGGGTACAGCACGTAAACTAGTGCAAATGTGTTGCTCTGCGCTTCGCACATACATCACTACACCTGCAGTAGACTGTAGCCACAATAGCCATGACGTAATATGATAACAATGGTTTTTATAAACTGGTTCTTAATGAATGCGCAGTTGGATGAGCTTGCCACTTATCCTCGTAGTAATCGTCATTAGTAGGAGCCTCCCTGTACCCGGAAGTCAGTTTCACAATGAGTCTCCCGCCATTACTTTCCATCCCTATTGGTTGGTATTCAACACCAAAACAGAATATATTATACATAGTGATTGGTAATCAGCACCACAGCTATTCATTATGGACATTCATGTAATGAGTAGAAGCAAATATTAAACTTACTAGCCTGAATAGTCATACAAATAACATGTGCTTACAAGAAAATATGAATTTCTACTAGCCGTTAGGATTAGTTTAACTCTCTCCATGCTGAAGGCAACTGGAGATGCCCTAAAGAACTGACTGTGTGCCTGATCAAGCAGGGAGAGGCTTAAATATATTTTATTCACAATAGAAAGGGATTGGGTACAAGTTATGCCAACTGGAAAAAAATGTGCTACTGAAATATTTACATCAAATACATTGGGATAACTTTAGCATTGTGAGAAATGGCGTGGGCTAGTGTTAATTTATATATCTACTAGTTTGGCATGAAATGCATTGACACCCCTATTTCGTAGATTATCTCAGTAAATACTTCATGGAATGAAAAAAAAAAAAAAAAATCCATTTTGTTATTTCATTTTGACCTAACCAATAAAATAAAATAAAATATATTGCACCAGTAATAAAAAAAAATCTGTTTTGAATAAGTATTATTTTATGCAGAGGGAAGACGTTTGAAAGAATAAACAGGCAAATAGGCTGAATTTGCACGTGCGGGTATGTGAAGAAAAGCATCAGCACGTGCAAATGGAGCCTTTTTACCCGTTCCTTCTTTCAAAATTATACTTGGTCAAAATATTTGGTGATCATTATATAAACAGATTTTGTATTACTGGTGCAATATTTTTAATATTTTAATTTTGGTTAGGTCAAATGAAACAAGATAATGGAGTTTTTTTGTTTTTCATTCCATGAAGTATTGACTGAGATAATCTATGAAATAGGGGTGTCAATGCATTTAATGCCAAACTATAATATAAATTTTCATACAGTACTCAGTAGTCCACTGATCATGCTGATCAATGGCAAGGGAGGTAATTTCAGGTGACTGCTGTCATCTTTTTCAAATCTGTTTTCTTTTATTGATGCAATGTAGGCAAACAGCTAACCTCATTTATTGTATTTTATCTCAAAAGTAATTGATCTTTACTTTGTATGAATTTATGTCTGTTGACCAATTGAATTTTACAATTTTTCAGTTATCCGGGGTCAGGTGAATCTAGCTTGGGAAAAACATGTTTCTCAGCCTGCTGAGGTACATAGATCATAGATCATGATAGATTTTGTAACTAAATCTTTCTCATTCACTTAGTTGTACATTTTACTCTATGCAATCTTCTTTCTCAAGGGTGTTTTTGTATTGTATTACAGTATCTGCTTCTTGTGGAGAAGTTAGTTCTTCCTGTCATTGCTTCTATGTATATCCTAGCTCTACATGAACATATTGGAAGGATCCATATAATATACATGTTTTAGGTCTGCTATGAATAAAATATCTCAAATACTGATCATTGATGCAGGGTTGGAACTTAACTTTAAAACGTCCTCGCCCGAATAATGATATAAATAACAAAACATGAAATTTCTACTTCTAACCCAGTTGATGAGAGCAACTTTAATTTGTTTCAGAACTCAGGAGACTCTAGACAAGCTGTCCTGATGTCAAGTTCTACACAATCTTTAGGTGCTTACAAACTTACTAATAAACTGCATAGTGCATACTCACATGTTGATTGTAAACCATGCCATTCAATGTTATGTATGCACAATGATGTATACCAGAGTTATTTATCATAATATATACAAAATGGGTTGTGTTCATTTTTTCAATAAAATTATGAATATATTATTCTGTGTATAGTATGCCTTATTTTCATTTTGTGGAATTATTCTCAACAATCTGTTCCTTTTACTTTCAGCATCATTAGATTCTGATCCTGTAAAGTGGAAACACATGTTGGAATTATCACAGGTAAGTGCAAAACATGAATGAAAAAGAAGTAACACAACCACATCATGTGGGTCTCTATTGTTTTATTAGTTTTTGTTGTTGTTGTCATTGATTATCTGATATATTTCAACTGAATGAAATATGACTATGTATTTTCCAGGGAGCTGATGTGCACAGTGAATATCAATCAAGTACCAGTAGTACATTAATTCAGCCTACTCCAGGTAAATATTTAACAGTTAATACTTTGACAGTATGTTATAAAATATGAAATTTTCACAATATTATCATATCACGAACATCGTGACTGATGAATATGAAAATATATGTAGCTGATCTGGGAAATCTGAGCTAATCTGTGCTGTTTTTCTCTATTGCTTATTATCTAAAATAATCCCATTCTCCAAAATAGTGCTTGTTTTAGGTTTTCTTCCTGATAATGATAATAAATAAAATATAAATAAATATCTGTATCATGCCTGACAAAATGGAAATAAAGGAAAGAAAAAAAAGAAAGAAAAAAAAGAAAAGAAATATAAAAAATAATAATAATACAAAATAAAACAAAACTGCTATACTGGATTTCACTATGATCACCCAGGTCTTAGTTCAGCTAGCTAATCTTTGTAACAATGGCCCCCTTTTAATAGGACATTCTAATGTGCAATAGCAACTCTGCTGATGTTACTTCAAATATTTGGTTCCATTTTCAGCCACCTCACATTCCAGTATAGAAAACCAACCTGCCAAGGTATAGTACATGAATTTCATTGACGAACCAGTGTAACATCATTTCAAATTTATTCATTAAATATATATATTAAACAATATTATTAGTAATGTATTACAGTATTCAATATTGTGACTTATTTGGTGGGGTCTATTCCTCAGAATCAGGGCTGGACTTGCGGTCTATTCTCTGGACCTGGACCCAATTCCTGGCTATCTGATTGGATCACATTAGAGTTAGGGCCAGGGTTAAGAAAAATATTATATTTGGGTGACATGAACCAATCAGATTGTCAGGAATTGGTTCCAGGTGCAGTAAATAAGTCCATGTCTGGGTACAGGTCGCAAATGGGTGAAAGATTCCCGCAGCAACGTTAAACTATATATTCACTCACTCACTGGGTCCAGGGAATAGATTTCACTGACTTATAATATAGTGCTTCATCAATATTGAACTAATATTGATTTTTTTTTTTTTTTAGGCACGCAGTGGAACAGTTATACTGAGGAAAAGTCCCCGAAAAAGACATCCTGATCCTGAACAAGAACGTGATGAAGCGAGAGCAGATGCAGGTACATCTCCAGGGATTTGTCATGAACATTATACAGAACAAGCATCACTTGGTAGATATGGCTTTTCTGATATTCTGTGATTTTGATCAAATTACAAAATACATAGCTTCTTACACTTCACTTCATTAAGAGAATATGCATGAAATTAAGCTGCAGTTGTATTGATTATATTATTTACTAGTATACACAACGTTGTAAATACATAATGAACAAGTCGTATATTTCTGTGTTTTAGGTGTTGTGCATATCAATAATCTTCCCAAAGTATCGGGCATTATCGAGAAGTTTTACCCCGGAGAAAGGGGATGTGAGGTGTATATGAAGACTTCCAGATGACATTCATTTCGTACACCGGCTTAAAACTCACATCTGCCTCGTGTCTGATCACTACATACCGTATCTCATGGTAAGCTGTGAATAAGATGACGTATTCAATGGAAAGAGAATACTTTATCCAGAATTCACACATGTGTAGACAGCAATTTCTTGAAACTATTGGGCAGATAAAGCTGCTTTGTATTCATGATCCATCAATCGTGGTACCAAGTAATGTCAGGCATGGGAAGTTTTCTGCAGATCCTTGGAAACTCGCTCATTTATTTTGTCTATGTGTCGATTTATTTGTCTTAGATTTAGACCTGTGTATTGCTTGTTTTCTGATGTAACGTGCAAACCATTAAAATATGATGTCTTCCACCAATACCCAGCCCTACATTAAAGACAACAACAACAAACATTACTTATCTAAAGTAATAACAAAATTATATAATTTCTATAATGAATTGATGGAACTTTTGGCTTTTGCAGAAAAAAAACCCAACTATTTTGCTATGTTGTCATTGAATAATTTTGTACCGGTATTTGTAAATATATTTTAACTTCTCAATTTAAATGTTTGTTGCCAGTCTCAGTGTTCATGTAATGAAATCTATCTATAATGAAATTCTACATATTAATTATGTGCGCTACTTGGTATTTAGTTACATATAGTATTTTTCAAACAGTGTGATTTCTTTTGCTCCTGGCAAATTATGTATTGTGAGTACCACACTGACCTGTGTATATTGTCATGAAATTTCATAAGATTTGAAAATTTGTATGTACATCATACACATACTGCAAATAAAATATGGGTACTTTAGCATATTATTGGTCTATTATTTGTGTATGTGGACAATGAATTTCCTTAATTTTTAATGCATCCATATTGGTTAGCAGATTTTAATGTATTTTTCACGCTCATGTAGACCGATATGTTCTCTGGGCAGTTATTGTAACCAGTTGTAACCTCCCTGCAAAGTGAAACTGTCCTCCAATTAGAAATAAAACACGAGAAGATATTGTGGGATAATATTGTTTATTTTATTGAGAATACAATAAGTCCACAGAGCATTATAAATATGGCAGCCATATTATTTCAAAAATTAGAAAATACAAAGCATCAGTGTAAAAAGAAAAATGAAATTATGCAAATTTGAAAATGGTGTTTCAAGAAATACTAAAACATAGAATGTGGTAGTTTGGAGTCTTCTGCCAGACTATAGAAGTCTGGTTTTTTTTCTCTTCTCTAAATTTAATGTACATCTATTTTCTTCAAATTACACATCCTCTATAATATAACAGCAATCTTAACTTACAATTATAGAGTAATCTCAGAAAACGTACACATGTGACACGTCGCAAAGCACCATGTAATCATAGCTAACTGGATGGATAACTAATGGTAATAATATGATATAAATCTATCACAGATAAGTAGAAGTACATTATTTACACAGACACCATTTTAACAATATCCATAATGTGAAAACTCTTAAGTTAGACCAATCAGACGGAACTTGAGGCACCTCGGGATCAAATATACCGACTTTTCAAGCAGTGAAATCATACCAGCAACTGAACTTTCTACAAATCCTGTGTGTCCTGTATGTCTGTTTTCAGAAAGACATGTCTTTAACAGGAAGCTTTTATAAAAAGAAATTGTACTGTATATTATTATATTATTAACTTACACAAATTACATACCCATAGCTACTAGATGTAGAGATACATTGGGTAAAAACTATTTGTAAAACAAAGTTACTGTATAAATCAATAAGCACTAATTACTTGGGGCCATAGGTGTCATGTTTAGTTGACGAGTATTGCCATGGTAAACATACACATGCTTCATATATTTGTGTCCATTTCTAACCAGTTTTATGTTCTATGATTATCTGTATACCGGTAATGAAAGAATATTGATACTAAATATGCATACAGGTATATACCTTATTCTGATCATCTTGTTTGTAGATCATTTCTTAAGTATTTTATTTCCATATTTGGAGTAATGAGAATATAATGTGCCATGTCCCTGGCAAATAATAGTATTGTTAAATGTATATAGTGCATTATAACAATCATTTGCAAATTGCATTACTTCTACATATTACATGAAATGGAATATTATGCATAAAACAAACTTGTACTAGATGAAAACAATTGTTTGTAATGTAACATTATCATTCCACTGTACATTTACCATTAAGTTTATCTAATATTGTAACTACAGTATCTATTAATGAGAAAATATTAACCCTGTTGAATTCATTACATGCACTGATATATTATAGGGCAACTGTGTTTGCCCCCATCAGTTAGAATGTTAAATCTATAGAATAGAACATGCACAGTTATTACATATGTTAATATCATATGCTTTCTGTTCTACAGGCACTATTTCCTTCTTATTAATAAATCCTATTAGGCTTAAATAAGTAATAATCATTTGTTAAATGTAACACCAATATCTAGACAATACAGCAATATTGTATACATGAATATAAATGCATCTGTAACTATTTGATTGGTTCATTGGATACACAACCATGCAACAGTAGCAAAGGTACGATTAATTTGCGTACATTACATATATTCGTGATTACGCATGTAAAACAACACTAACTTGAACAAGCGGCATTGACTGGAGTAAGTTTGTGAGAGACGATAAGGATAATGGCGAGGGCTATTTTCGTCACTCAGGCAATTCAATGCGTGGCTGACATTCATGTCTCGGGGGGGGGGGGGGAAGGGGTTATTCTGTGACATCAACCGGCCATTACACCAACATGAATGAAAGCATGCGAACTTTGGAAGAATGAGCTCGGCAAAGTTGCCAAACCACAACGTAAAGCTGCTTGCACACACCGGGTTTGGGCCAGAAACTTAACATGACAATGAAAAATATATACAGTATGCAAACATTCATGGATAAGAGATTTAAAAACATTTCTAGGCAGGTTATGGATGAATGAATGGATAGATCTAACAAAAGTATGCTAGTCTGTTGTACTGTACTTTTGCTCAAACCTGCAGTAAGCAGATAGTCTCACAACCAACCTATGCATTCTCGTGGTAATGTTACCTAGGTTCTACTATTATGCAACTATGCACTGTGGTTGCTCATCACCTGATGTTGACATCAAGCTTTGTTTCCATTAAAAATTATGGCTATTAAGCATTTTTATGTTAGTTTATATATATTTGCATGCCCAGTTTAACAAGAGCTTGTGAAATATATCAGTTAGAATCTAAACTATCCATGAATACAGTTGACAGTTACTTACTATTGATATAGATCCCCCTTTGTGGCATAGAGAAGGTGATACTTCCTTATTACTAGTAGACACATGTATTAGAAGCCTAGTCACACGTACCATTATGCATTGTAATTTCATAGTTTGACAAATTGAATCAAATTACTACTAAATTTGAGAAAAACAAGTTTCTTGAGGCTCATGTTCGATTTGATTATGATTGAGGGAAACACTAAAGACCCACCAAGAAAACATACCAGTAAAAATAACAAATGAATAATATTTATTCTGAACCCTGCTGACTACATGAAAAATGTCAAATGCATATTTTAACTTAATTATCATATTAGCAGTAAATGATTAAAGTGATTGTTCATGAACTCTATTCCACTGTTTCCACATCCAGTTTATATGTCTAAAAATAGATTTAAAATTATTTCATATGTGTTCTAGTGAATGTTTATTTTTTCTCTCTCCAAATGTCATCAAATTAAAATCAAATCTTGGAATACCATATTTTGTATTAAATGTTTGTCA
>JAUTBV010105846.1:0-31742 GCA_032361325.1 Lepetodrilus fucensis | reverse complement strand
AGTCAAGCAGTACATATGCATGCAAGTCATGATATTAGTGAACGATTCTAGAAAGTGACTTTAAACCCCAAACCAACAACAACAACAATCTCCATGCTGGAGTCAACTAGATATATTACAGGTAATGGCAATGTGCACAGCATATACCGGTATATCAGTACAAAGTTGAACTATAAAATATCACTATTTCTTAAACTTAGCTTCAATCATAATCTAAATAGTTTTCCAAGTGCTAAAATATTGCTATTTCTTGATGGACTTTTGTCATTATTCTATTAGTTTAGCATATACATTATAAGAATCTGAATAATGATACTGAATACTTATACCAAAGTGTTAAAGCATCATTCCAATGAAATCTACGAAGATGACAAATTCGATATCCAGTACCATGTATCTACAAAGTAGATTTATTGTCCCCTCGGCTAGTGGAGACGTATGCAGGAAATTAGATTTCCAATAAAAGATTTTTACAATCCTACTGCTCTCATATCTACAGCCCTGCAAGTTGTATTATACTGTAGACAAAGTGGCAAACCTTGTTCTTCGTGTTACACCCTGGCCTTGGAAGTGGTACCGGAATCACTTACCCTCTCCTCGTATCAATAATTGTGATTAATATGACTGAGAAATAGTCGTCATCTATTTTGGATATGAAATTCAATTAGTGGAGATGATTCCATTAAGTGATGAATGACCTTGTAGGTGACAACGGAAACCAGAATTATAGTCATGATTCCTCAAGGGGCTGGGCTGTAAGCACACACAATACCTTCCTGGGCGATATTCTGCCTGATTAGAGGCTGCAAAGACTTTGCTGTCTCCCTTGCCTGGTTACCACTCTTGTTCTTCATCCCACTGCCAGGAGCTGTCTTTGTCGTTCAGTCTTTGTCCTGTTCCTTCTATTCCCACTCCTCAACTCTTCAAGGGACAAGGAAATATTGCAGTCCAAGGTTTTTATGACTCATGTACAGTATTTCTCATTTGTCACTGTAGGTTCGTTGGTTTTTGTTTGTCAGTGTCTGGACCCAATGGGATTTGTGTTCTTTAAAGGGTCACATTTATTTTATTTAAAAAAAAATTCCCCACATGATTGTGATGTACCGGCATAAAAACTTATTGCAAAATTTGCATTTATATATTTCTATTCTGTTAACTATTCCAGTCATTTATTTATTTTATTCTTTGACCTCTTACATCTATGAGGCTGTATGTAATGTGTAATGTTCACATGGATGAAAATGGAGGACTTTTCTGTTAACACGTTCAATGTTCAATCTAGCTAGTCTACTAAGAAAATTGTCTGCCATATATCAAACTTATTAATGATACATTCAAACTGTAAAATATATGCCTCACTTTTATTGTATAATTATGTCATTATACTCTTCCTGTAAATCTGTCAAGCTGTTGAAAACTCCCAGCACCAGAGTGAATGCAAGTTCAGTTCAGCCCCAGGTTACACGGATAGCTCAGAATAAAACATGTTCCTGATCCTACCACCCTACTGGTCATTCTCCTCACTACCCCCTGCCATCTTCATCTTGGTAGAGCTGCTAATGAACCCTCCTCAGAGACAGGGCCTTAACCCATCAGAAAGCAAGGGTTTACAGACATCATGCCTGTAAGATATCAAGCTATTCCTCAGTGACCCTGGGCTGTTTTTAAAGGACTGCCATCAGCATATCATCTGCTGGATGGTTCGTAACTGCCTGGCTTTGGATAGTCAAAACCAATGTATCACTGAGATCCCATGGTGAAGAATTGGGCAGACAACTGACTGATGCCTATCCTAATGTGCTGTTGTGTCTCGAGGATGGCTGTCTGTATGAGACGTAGACGTTCAAAGAGGATTAGGATCACTGGTAGATATACTACATGGATTTGAGACGTAGACACTAGACATCATCCAAAGAGTAGTAGGCATACTATGTGGTTCCTGTGTACCAAACTAGATACTTTTTAGTCCATTAAAGGTCATCGCATATGGATGTAGTATTCCTGCAGCATTGTAAAGCATAATATCAATTAATAAAACTTAATTCATAGAAACACACACAGGAACACTACATTCCTCCAACTATCAAACTCTCCAAAACCCAAACTACCAAATGCAACTATTGCACTAATCTTCAATTAATTACCAAGAACCACCAGTGACAGCTACAATAATATGCAGTATTCCTGAAGCATTGTAAAGCATTATATCAGTTAATAAAACTAATTCATAGAGACACACAAAGGAACACCTCACTCCTCCAACCATCAAACTCTCCAAAACCCCAAACCACACCCAATGCAACAACTACCACACTAATCTTCTATAAATCTCCAGGAACCACTAGAGCATCATTTGAGGACATTTACGAAAATAAGCCATTCTAAGTCAAGATGTACTTTTGAAATAGGGGCCCTCGTGTCTGATTCCAGTGTCATCAGCCAGACCGCCCTTCCAATTGGAACCCGGACAATTATCAAGCCGATATTGACATATGTCTTGGTATTAGGACTGGTGATGATTTGTGCTGAGATCCAGCAAAGGGCAAGTGTTTGGTCAGTGCTTGGCCAGCGTCCGAGGTGTTACTAATTACCAGCAGTCCGCACCAACGACTTATTGATCATGATGTAGATGGAATTGGGATCTACTTCGGACCAGACTCGGACATTCTGCGTGAGGTAAATTGCGTGCTCTGACCGCCCATAAACATGGAAGCAGCACACTCAGCTCTCTCGGAGATTTCATCTGATTATTTGTGATGCAATGTCAAAGGTTGTGTATATTGTACTCCTGTGCTGAGCCTGATTGGATCTGATGGAGAAATTATTACCTTGTACACACTTACCAGGAATTGGATGGACAGATTGCCTTTTACAGAGCAACTAATTTACCCAAAGCTTAGAAAGTAACTTAGAGAGGTTATTCAGTGATAGAAGACTTGAATGTAAAATACTTTGATGGGAATAAGTCATCATTCTTAGGTAAACCAATTATATTTTCATGTGTATTTTTTTTTATGGTTAAATGCAAAATACTTTTATTAGAGGTAATCATATTTTAATGATAAACATGCTTTTTTTATTTTTTAGAAAAAGTATTTTAATATTTGAATGTAAGTGCCAGGGAAAGTGGAATTTGCTTGAGAATTCTAATGGTACAATTTACTTGTGTTGCACAGTAGCCAGTGTTGAGGTAGTAGTAAAATTATTTAAAAATTTAAATATTCTTTTCTATGAGAAGTGAGTGATGCGCTGACAGCAGTAACTGACCAATCATCGCTTAGTTAACACTCATAATTGACCAATCAGCATCAAGAATTCTCCTACTTGAGGATTGATTCTTCAATAATCATGATAATACTGAAACATTTAATGAGCCAGATAAAAATAACCTTTTATTGAAATGTCACTGCACAGAACAGTTGGTGAATGTGGAAATTCTACCAATGTTAGTATAATGTTTGAAAAACCAACACTTTCTTTGTTCAATGTTAATAAACACACAGAATGTACCCCCATATCTAAACATTGACCTACTGTCAACTAAATGTGAACATAGGATTCCTGGGTTGTCTTGGACATCTGTCTCGGACCACCCTTACATCTGACCATTGTCCAGTGGCTGAGGCAATAAGATGACCGCTGGCCGAAGGCTATAGAAACAAGAGGGTGTTTATCAGTCTCTAGTGGTCACTACGGAGGGAAATGTCATGTTTTCATCCCAGGTTTGAAGTGGTCATTATAAACAAGCCGGACTGACCACTAGATGTCCAGACTTGTTGATGCGTCTTCACCTCAATCTGTTGATGGTGCATGGTACTTGAGTCACTATAAGAACACTTCAGAAGCTTTGTCTTCTCTGGTCAGTGTGGTAGTATTGTTCATAAGGTCACCACTGACTGCAATAGGTTGGTAGAAGTGGCACATATGGTGGGGTTTGGTACATGTATTAGGAGAATCTCAACAAGTTATTTGGAATTTTCAGTGAATATACATACTATTTATGGTTTTCAGTAACTAATAAATGTTATTTAGAATTTTCAGTAACCAATACAATAACTCACGTTATTTAGGATTCTCAGTGACAAATATATTTTGGGTAACATAGAATGATTAATGTTTAATGATTAATGATTGATACATACAAATGTCAATGCGTCCTGGTAGCATAGAATCATAACATTTACAATTAACTGTAATCTGACTGGAAATATGAATATTTTGTGAGATAAATGCAATATTGGGATTTTTATTTATTGTTATATCTAATTTCTCTTGATTGCTAAGTCAGTGCTTGAGCCTGCTACGATGTTTCCATTGAATATGTGTAATGAATTGTTATTTTTCTTTACAAATTAGTTATTCATGTGTGTCATTCATGTTGCGTAACAATTATTGCTATTTAATAAAAAGAAGTGTCTCAATTATTTAGAGTTTGAATAATTTGTAATGTTCTGATTGATGCTATTAATATGAGATGTGGCCATCTATTGATCCTTTATGTAACATTATTAAAAAGCTGATGGTGTGATGGGCGTAATTGCCTCTAATACACCAATAATTGAATTATAGCAACAAACATATGCTGTCAGAATCTTTGGAAAACCTTCCTTAGTGATCTGATTCATCGTGCATGGGTGAAAGATTCCTATGCGATGTAAAACTCATTCACTTATTTGCATTAAACATGTTAAATGTATAATTTTGGAGTAAATGCTTTGGATAGATTCCTGTTGCAACATAAAACAATAACTCACTCACCGATTTGTATTAAATTAATAACTTTTGCAGCAAATGATTCTAATTTTGATAGAGTGTCCTCCACAAAGTTTACAATTGTACAAGACTCAGTCTGGTTATGCACTATGACAAGCTCTGGATTGTTCTTGTGATTTGATGGCTTACATATAATATACATGTAGTCTTGTGAATGGACATGATCATCTAGTTTGATATATATGTCACTTCAGGCCTGTAGAAGTTTGGAAATTCTTCATTGTTAAACTAATATACCGCTAAATCTACATGTCCCAAAAAAGGCCTTTAGCCTAATGGTCCATAACTAATTTTGTTGAGTAATGATTTATGATTTATCTCTAAAGGCAGTATTCTTCATTTCCATCAGTTTTGACATTTTATGATTTCTTCTCTCAGAACATGTAGTCCTATAAAACACGGAACAATATATCTTCTATGATTTAGATGGCCGGTGTGGCAATCACTATATAATTATCACCATTTTTATGAAAGAAACTGTATAATATTATAAGGTCTGTGGAAGACATAATTATAGGTTTGGTGTATTTATGGTCAACCCCTGCTACATTCATCACATGTAATGACCTATCTTCATCCTTTCCACCAGGCCATATGTCACAGGAAGAGGTAATTGGTAACACGTTGAAGCAATCCCTTCCTTCCTTCCTTATCGGACCCATTTGTTAGTCAATCTCATGAAATATTGGACCCATTACATCCATAGTGACTATACAGCCTAGCATCTTAGTATATGTTTTATTACGGTAAAACCGTTTCTGGATCTAATCATCAAAGCATACGACACCCAATGTAAGTTAATGGTATTCTCTTTGATATTTTCTCCGAGTGATAGATTTGAGATGATGATATATTCTGGGATGATCACCTACGTGGTTTGAATCTCAAAATAATCCTGCGATATGGCCCTCTGCCTGGCCACTTAGCGGAAACGGTCATGCAAGAACACTGGTTTCCCAGCTAGGTGAGACTGCAGACGCGAACCCTCCCATAGCTTGGTTTTACTACGAGTGATAACGAACAATGTTTGAATTTTTAATGTTTTAGCTGGCGGTTCTCTAATGAATCTGGAACATGATTTCCCCTTCATGCCATTACTACTACACAATCAGAATCCACAATTGTTCTGCAGCGCTCCTGCTATCTGTAGGGGTTTTATCAGAGGTCATTCCTGGTACAAGATTCACTTCTTTTTGTAACAGAGCTAGCTCTGAAGAGATTCATCTCTCAAAAGAAAAATATAGTTGAGGAACTAGATATTCATTTACGTTGGACTACTGGGTATAGTTTCACAGCGCTCTCTTAGCCGCTAAGATACTATAGTACTCGCTTTGCCGATAACTAATACATTGCTAAGAGAGTGCTATGGTCTCTTAGAGAGCTATGTGAAACAATACCCTGATCACTAACTTTTTCAGGGATTATTTTTTTAGGCGGTGAATCCATTCTTAGTTTTAATGTAGTTAATATTGGAAACTTTTCAAGAGTTTCTTTTGATATGATTAAGATATTATTTTTTAAACAATGGTTAATGTTACCTGTGGCAATGTCCAAGAAACCCTATTACACCTGTTCCCCACTGGCAATCTGAAGAACTAGAATGAATTTTCTTGTTTAGGAAACCAACTAAAAGCATAGACATATATATATATCACAGATCAAGAATATAAAAAGTTATGGAAATATCTTTAAATTACATGCACACTAGCTGTACTGTTGGCCTAAACATTTTGGAAGTTTTAGATAACTCCACTTCAAACTGTGGGTTTCTTTAAATTCAAATATAAATAATTCAATGGTATATCTTTTTTATTTGACTACATTTTTATTAAATTATTTCATTTAAAATAAATAATTTCATAATCTTATCTGTGATTCAGTGAACTAGTTATGAAAATCCAGGTAGGTAAATATATTACCCTGAATACATGATGTATAATGTAGTAATTCATATTGGCCTACTTCGGGTGGTTTCTAAAGGAGCTAAAGGCTAAAGTGACGTCACGAACATGAAAGATTGTCTAGCAACAACTAGATAATATGCGCAATGACACTTCTGGGCTAAACTAGCGTAATCGCCCAAAGTAGGCCAGTGTTTGACACAGAAAACAAAACAAAAACTAATGACTGGACTGTTCAACATTCGCAGTGTACTATTCATCATAAGTGAACATCCCTCATAGTTCTACAGTAAATACATATGAGTCATGTCGTATGTTATCCCATAGATCCTAGCCAATCTGGGAGTCTTGACTTGTATGTGTCATAGATTGCCTTGAGGTCGAAGTCACTGCTCATTAATTTTTCAGAATTTGAGATTGAATTTCACTGGTTTTCTTGGAGGAGTAAGTATTGATTTTAGATTATTTTATGACGATAATATTTTGCAAAAGTTTGCAATATGAAACTTAAATATTTCTAAAAATACATATACAAAAATATTTAATAATAATAATGTGAATGTATATCGAACCTAAATCCATGCTCGAAAGCATTCTCATAGTGCTACATTATTACTCTGATCAATTGATCTGTGTCCCATCCATTCCTTCTCAACTCCCTGGGGAATGTGTAACCGAAGCTGCCGTTCAAAGCTCCACAAGGTTATCATTGACAGGTCTGTCTCATGATGATAATTTAACATGCATTGTGATCTTCATGCAAGAATTGTAGCACTATTATTGTAAATGCTGATGCTCTGTACTGGGCTGTGTTCATGCTGCATTACATTTCACTACAGTACGTACTTTTCTACAAAGTATTGGCTGGCTGGATGATTTCATAGCAAATTGGTTTGGGCATGCATGCGGTCCATTTCCTTCATGCTTTCCTACAAAACACTACGGGTTAAAAAGCCAAAGTAAAAAGTAGTGCTACGTAGTAATACCATGTGTTGTCGGAACAGCTACTGGACATAGCACTATGTAGCACTTCATAGTGAAATGTAATGCAACCTGAACGCAGCCCTGATTTACAGTAATTCTAGTGTTACTATTGATTTGTGAAACTTGTCCGTGAGGATCCAAAGTTCAATGGCACCTTACCGTATATAGTTCTAACATTGTTCAGAGAGCAAGTGATTGAACAACCGATTTCAAGCTTCGGCGTCGCGAAAAAACATGTTACAATCACAACGCCACCACATAACCCAGTAATTCAATCATAATGGTACCACATTCCAATCTCGCAATGTCAGACACATATATATGTCCACACAGGGCTTACGTACACACAAGTGTACTAATAATATGTGTAATTAACTGCAGACTAAACTTGATATGTTTTTGTATATATCCACTGTCTCAGATTCTTAAAGAAACCAAAGACATTATTTTAGCCGTGTTTTGACATTGTTATGTGGAGAAATACATTGTGACTTGTTTGAGGAAGACAGCGGTGCGATATTTCTCGCATGTACAGGTATAATACCGTGGTAATTAGAAGGGAAATTAAACTGGAAGCGAGCTTATGTTGACAATTGTTCTACAGCACATGTCATGGCATACAGAAGATAAAGATTTTCCAACGGTCCGGTAAACATTAATCAATTTTCCAATTGCAAAAAAAAGAGCCCTTAACCACGAATTCATGTCATTCCAATGACAAATTTAGTTCTATTTATTGACAATGTTCCAGAATTATCAGTAAATAACTATTCCACACTCTGTCTTAGTTAATGTCAAGGTCTGTAAATATTTGACCAGTCGGGGAAAATTGATAGTTTTCGGGATGTAACGAGGCATATGTGGTAAGACAATCTCTGCTACCTAGTCATTATAGACTGTATTCAACGATCATGTAACACACCAATGATATTAACTCCACGTCCTATCACTTGATTGTCCAATCATAACGCTTTTACTGAAATATCACGTAACTTTGTTATGGTCCCATTATAGTTTATTTAAGGAATTTTGAAGAGAATAATTTTCTCAACTTTTGTCGGTCAGAAAATGCATTGTTTAATTTGATACGATGCAATAGTGTCAAAGTGACTTTTGGATTGCTGCAGACATATTTATCATCTACAATAGTTATTTTTATTCTATGCATGAAGGATGTTTTTTCTAAAGCATTGGATGAGAACCTACTGTAACCAAGAGAAACGAATACATGTAGCAAGTTTAATTATACCCTAATCAACATTAAATATAATAGCACTCAGTATATGACTCAATATGTCTTTCCACCTGTAATCAGTCAAATATTGCAATAATAAATTTTAACAATTAGTTTAGACATCTTTTATAGTCAAATTTCATACTTTTATGTTAACATGTTCCATAAGAAAAACATCTTCAGTGCAATTTGTATCTCATTTGATGAACACATTTCATAATCTAATACATGTTTTCTTTTAGGACCTCAATGGCTAATGTAATGTGAAAATAACTGTTATCATTATAACTTTTCGTAACGCAAAGTCGTAAAGTCTGGTATGAAAATTACATCCAGATAGCTGCTAAATGTTTTTTGTCAGTGAGTTTCATTACGTCTCTCTGTATGTGCCATGATCGCAGTTCCTAGTCGCACACATTGAATACGCTTCTCTGAAAGTGAAGGCAATCTTCAATATGTCATCCACTCAGAAAACTTTGCTGATTCAGTACTGGTTGAAAGGCGTATCCTGTTGAGCTATGAAAACCTGTATTTAATTTGCTTGTATGATAATAGTGCAAATTAAGCCATTTTATAGACAGTCTTAAGTGTGTCTGCTCTATTTGTCCGATTTATTCTTAGAAGCCGGCGCCTGTAAAGAATAACGACGTGATATAGTTCTGCTAAAGAGGTGCGTGAAATGGAAGAAGTCACTAATGTGGTGAGATAATCGTCCATTGACAGATTAATCAATTACCACATTGGCCACTTCGTCTGCCTCTTCTCTCTCCAAGGGTTACTAGATGATTTAATTGGCCTCTAAGTAAATACTTTCATCAGCCATTTACATGTTGACAAATGTACAGAACAAATTACTTCTCCCAGACGAGAAATGCTAACATCTCCACACATAGATGTTATTCATGTCGATTAATTTACATCCGAAAAACTTTCATTTCTCACGCTTATTGAGTATTGACGAGCAAATATACTGACATTGATTTTCTGCTTCTTTGACAGAATATTGGAAAGGACATTATTTACAATCTTTTCCGAGTTGAGAAACGGGTATGCATATGCAAATATGTCCATTTAGAGGTTAAATAAGTCGGCTGTCCAGTGGAAGTTTGCCATCGCAGAGGCGATTAGGACTGTTGACATAAATACTGTTTGAAGATGCTCGCGTAAAGTAACAATTCATTAGCAGTTTCTTTGAAGCTTTGACGGAAACATGCAAGTTGCATTTCTGTGGCAAACTTTCAAAGTGCTGTATTGGTTCTTGTCCTATTTAATATTGACGGGGGTGGGATGTCATAATGGGCTGAGGGTTAGACTGACAAATAGGATAGGTCTAGGTTTGGAGCTCATCATAGGGCCTGATTATTTTTCGATATTTGAGAATAAGTCGTTCATGCACAAGACAAATGTCTAGATCTGCAGGCTAACAGTGTACAGACGAGTTCTACATTCGCTAGCCATCTTTGATGCATGGGTTTTTGCAGATTATCTTCTCACTCTAAAATATCACTACAAGATCAAAGAAATTTGGAAAATACTAGAAAAGATCTTATGTCGGTCTTTTGTAAAAAAATAAAATAAAATAATTGAATAATGCCTTTTAGAAATCTATGATATTACTTTCCTTGCAAATACATTTTCATACATTATGTGTCAACTATTGTAATTTGAATTTAATTTATGGAATGAATATTGATTCAGCATTCATTGACATTGTGCCATGAAGCTAATGGGTCATGAGACTAAATTCCATGAGGCAAAGCCTCTTATTTATGTAACTTTTATACCAACTCGTAGGATAACAGCAATATCAAAAGTTTATGCACTAGGGTGAGATTCTATTTATCACCCACTATCATTCTTAATTCGATTAAGAAGAAAAATAACACATTTGAAAAGTGTTTAACTGCGAAGTCAATGAATAAGCTTAACATCAATGTTAAGATGGTGATGACATCACAACAGTTGACCTTTTAAGTCACATGCCTGAATTGACCAATCATAAACATTTGATATCAATTTAATATCTCCTAGGAGACATCAGTTTTAACGCATGTATCTATTCTCAGAGCCAGTATTGGATGATAAAATTATATATGGCTAAATTAGAACATAATTATTGTCTAGACATATGATTGTCTGGTTATTTTTTAAATTTCATTGAATGCTGCCAGATGCCCTCTGAATCAAGGATTGTTCCAGCAGGAAGTGAGTACACATAGTGTACATTCTGTAGCATTATTGACAAGAATAGGCCTGTGTGTTTAGGCTTGGGAATCAATAATCATTAACAATTGGTCAGAGAACATAAAAACCTAAGAGTTTCATGTTTGTGTCTGCATTTGACAGCTGTGATGAATGCAATGCAATCTCCAGCTATTGATTGGACCCTCTTAGAACTAAGAAAGTCTGGCCATTTTAGAAAGTCTGTGGAGTTTCTTGACAGTATCTGAAGTTGGGTAATTTTCCCCCGAGTGTGTTTTCTCTTTAAGAAGGATGATACCTTGTGTCAGAATCAGCACCTGAGATCTCGTAAAGAATTGTGAGATGGTCCATGCTGATTGCAATACAACTAATTACATTTGTCCACTTGATCAAACAATTACGCTGATGAACTATTTCACTTTACAGAGAACTGACTGTATGAAAGCCTCGTAATTACACGAATCTGTTCCTCCAACTCTTCAACACTTTTGGAGGTTAAAGATACCAGCTGATGATCACATAATGGGATGAAAATATTCTTTGAATTTTCAAATCAAATTACAAACTTCCTGCCACAGATTTTAAATGAATATTGATCATAAATTATTCAGGACTAGAATCTTGGCAAGTATGCTGTCTGATGATTTTTTCTTCATCTTTAATTTAGTTTTTCCTCTTCATTTCTGCCCAATGGATATCATTGAGTTTATGCTATCTAACATAGAACTGTGTTGTATAGAACATGAAAAGGGGCCACAGTTATATTTGTATAGGATCAATCATGTTATCACATACTACTAGTAATCTGGTATTAATCCTCTCCATGCTAGAGGCAACCAGAGATACCCTAAGGAGCAGTGTTTGTGACTAATCCAGTATGGCGAGGGTTAAAGTATATATTTCAAGATTATGTTTCATGTAATGTTTTACTTCAAAGAATATGTAATTTCTTTGCAATACATGTATATTCATCTTTTCATATTTGTGCTAAAGAAAAGCACAAGGATACGAATCATGGCATCCTAGTTCATAACAGAACTGTGTTGTTTCCTTATACATGTATTCCATTGCCTTCAAAAAGCACATTAAGGCCTGTTTCTATACTATTAACCCTCTCCCTTAAGCAAATGCAATCTCTGGTTGCCTCCAGCAAGGAGAGGGTTAAAAGACACTGCTATCTGGTACATACTAATTTCATTTTTTTTTCTCTAACTGCTGCTGTACAACGCTGTCTTTTGCATGTTTCAGGTTGCATGGCGACGCCTAAATTCGGGCCATTTTCTAACAATCGGCAAATTGACGTGGATCAAAGACTCGAACATGATGGTGGAGCATGAGGTCCAGCCTGGCGATGTGACAAAGTGGGACTTGTTAATAAAAAATGTCAAACCTAACGACACAGGATTATATGAATGTCAGATTACATCTACACAAGAATATTCATATCATGTGCAGTTAAATGTCGTAGGTGAGTCACTTACCGTACTTACTGCCTGTCATTTAAAATTATTTCTTTCATTTTTTTAAATCGTGACCTGTCATCAGAAATATGATAATTACTATCGAGATAAACAAAAGTACCATCTTTTCATCAGTTCCATGGATTGATTCAACCATTAAGGAAGTCGGTGATCCGATACTAATGAAAGTCAAAAGGCAATTGTATAATTTGATTAATTTTTCTCGAGGATCGATATCTCGGAGTGATGTCTATATATATTTCCACATCAGTTGTTTACATGTTTGTATTTTCAGGTCCACCAATCACAAAACCAGGTCAGTAGACATTCCGACATATCATCCTTACCAATTTTAACATTATCATATGAATTACTTTTGTCAATTAGGATTTACAGAATATATATAATATACAGCGTATATCTAACAACTTTCTATTTAAGTATGCTATTTGCAAATTGTAATACTGTACTATGCAAATGTTATTTATCTGAAATACTATGTCAAGGAAGAAAACATTATCATTTTGTCCTAATGACTAATGTTAAAACTAAGACAGTGGATTCTAATTGTATTGCATGTTAACTGAGGGAAGCATGGCAACCTTATTTGAGCAACCATTTCCAAGTTGTAAGAAAATAGTGTATTTAGATAATGGTTACAAAAAGCAATAAAACACCTAAATTGAGTGATTTTATTTGTCAGTCTAGAAGTATTTTTCTTTTTTAAATTTTAACTTATTTATTATTTTGAATTTATTTGTCAGTCTAGAAGTATTTTTCTTTTTTAAATTTTAACTTATTTTTTGGGTTATTTTATTTGTCAGTCTAGAAGTATTTTTCTTTTTTAAATTTTAACTTAAATTTATTGTTTCTTGTGTAGAATATTTATTAAATATGTAAATGATATGACAATACCACAGCTTGGAGGGTTGCTATCTAACTTATATACTATGTGTCTATACTAACACGATGGAGTATGGTGTTAATGATTGTGTTATTACAGTGTTAATGAATGTGCTATTACGAATTATCAGTGTAAAGATTAACTAGTATAAAGTAATTATTATCATTGTCCCTTTCACATTGATTAAATTATTAAAGATGTATTATATTGCCTTGTAAGAAATGTATAAAAATAATAATATTAAATTATTAAAGATGTATTATATTTGCAATGTTAAAGCTAAGAGCATCTGGCTATCATTGACAGCATGTAATTCAGAAACAATATGGAATGGTTTCTATTTACATTGGTTTTATTTCTGATTTGACACAGATCTGCGCACATACGTCCCAGGTGAATACCGACTGCACAGTTCAGTGCTTGTTTTTAGTGTGTTTTGGTCACATCAACTTCAGTACACATTGGTTTAATCTCTGGCTACATATGTTACTGTTTAGTACAAACTTTGGTTCAACTAATTCTAGATGTCAGTGGTAGTATGAATATGTTTAATGGTGTTGTACAAACTGTGTCATAATGTGTACTAACATGCACCTAAACCTATTAAAAAAACACAATTCGCCCCTTTGGTTCTCTGCCTAGCTGTTTCTACCTATCCCACCTTCCCCTCCCCGTCTCACTATCTAATTTCTCTTAATCTTCCATCTCCCCAAATAGTTCTTGCTTTCTCACATCTACCCCCCCCCCTCCTTCACCCCCTCCGGTACCCCCCCATCTTTATCTTTATCTTGCTCTCTCTCTCTCTCTCTCTCTCTCTTTCTCTCACACACACACACATTCTCTTTCTCTTCATCCCAAATCTCTCTCTCCAAAAATATTATGCATTGCATATTTCAATATCAAAGTTTTAACTCAGATATTATTTTGTCTAATAAACTATATATACAAAAATGTGGGTATACATTACCCATTATAAATGGTTAAAGTCATGTGTGAAGGAAATGCAATATTCATAACATCTGATAATTGTCAAAAGGGGCAAATATGCACTTTGGCATGAACACTTCTTGCACATCTAGAAGGTATTTTGTTCCCTGTCCATTTGCATGTTTTTCAAAGCACATCTTATCTCTATATTAACAGCATGCATCATCTGTCAGTACCAATCATCTGTCAGTACCAATCATCTGTCAGTACCAATCATCTGTCAATACCATAATTATCATGTTTTGTCTTCATCTGTCCAAGAAAGCCTTTGAGTCTGCACCAAGATACTTGAAAAATTGTTTTGCCACAAAGACACAAAATTCATGTAAATTAAGTTCCAAGGTAAAAGACACATATGTTTTAACTCTCATTAATAATCTTTGTAGAAATGTGGCTATATAACACTTTGAAACATGAATATATGTATGCATTACTTGCTTTCAAATATTGTGAAAGAAAACATCTGTGCAAATTACCATATACAGTAGTAAACTGGAGCCATGAACTGTTCTTCATTCTTCTATAAGACAAAAGTTGATACACAACAAAGTGATGCATGAATATCTACTGGTGAAGAAAAAAAGTATGCATCTAATACTAGTAATTTTCAATAAGAACACGTTACTAGTATGTGGAATCAAAAGATTCATGTTCTAAAGCATTTTTAACCAAAGTCCTTCCAAATAACCATGTAATGTCTTCTTGTAATGTCCACAACAGTGAAAACAGTGTATTGAATGATATAGAGGTCCATGCAGATGAATGGACCGATAGAAATAAATGTTGAGCTTATTTGCCATATACAGTCAGTTAGAAAAAGAACACCCTTAAAATTCAAGGTTTTAACTGCAATGCTATGACAATGTTGTGCCCTTTTCAAATACTGTATACACTGTGAGACCCTTCTCCTAAATTGTCAGCCAGACCATTAACAGACATGGATGTGGTGGACATCTAAGTGAGGATCATGTCACCTGCACATCAGGTTCCTGACATTGATGATATAAGCAGCAATGGTGGCAAAGCATCATGTCAGTCTATGAAGCATCAAGATGACAACTTGTGTCACAGGAGATCTTCACTTGTAGAAAGTAATTATGGCCCATAGACTTCAATGTGATGGTCATGGCACCACAACAATAGGCCGAGCAGGTTGCATCATGAGTCGTGCTGGTTGTGACTGTTCCCAGAGGAGATCAGATTCAGAACTGTCCACAGAGACGAGCTCAAGAGGAGCATTGCCCAAGGGGTGTAGCCACAAGGAGTGTAGCCACAAGGAGTGTAGCCACAAGGAGTGTAGCCATACTAATAAATGAAAGACAGAATCTAGAATACCAACAATATATTCTCATTGAGAAAGTGGTACCATTGGCAGACAAAGACTACCCTGTGGTATGATTAGCAGACACAGACTACCCTGTGGTATCATTATCAGACACAGACTACCCTGTGGTATCATTGGCAGACAAAGACTACCCTGTGGTATCATTATCAGACACAGACTACCCTGTGGTATCATTGGCAGACACAGACTACCTTGTACCTTCTAGAGTCCACAATTCATCATTGGTGCAGATAGGGCTTTCTGAATTTGAGATGTGGCATGCTTGACCAGTTGTGAATTAACAGTATATTTTGCATTAACATAATCTGTCACATAGGTTTAATTTAACCTGCACTCAAAATTTGATGTATACTTAATATGATAACAAATCTAGAAAAATATGTGCTCACATAACACACATAATGGTGCCATTATTTATGCAATAGAGTTATTCGTGCATAACGCTAATTTTGTTATGATACTGCAAGTTATATTTGAAATGGCAGAATATCATTGCATCTCTAGTATTCATGTATTACACAATTATTTGAAGTAGACAATGGTTAAAATATTTTGTCATTGAGAAATGCATTTATGATATGAAGCATAGAGACAGTTTGACCAAATATGACCACATTTTGTATACATTATTGTGTATAATATTATTTGAAGGTTGGAAAGCTACACGAATAGATTTCTCACTGAAAGAATAAAACTTCATGTGGGATATCAATACACATAAAATCAAAGACATATTGTTAATAATGTACCTACTTAACATACTTGAACTTCCAGGTATTGCATTAATATGATGATTTCTTTCTTTGAATAAGTATTTAACGTTGTTCTAACTAAATGAGACTTTTGTTCTTCTCATCATGATTTTTTTCAAGTAATTATTTCCCTCATTCTTTCACAAAATTTACTGTGAATTTTCAACAGCCCTTTTCCTGAATATGTTCTTCTATCCTTCCTCAACTCACCCTGCTTTCCTTCTGTCTTCCAGCAATTTCAGTAGTTGGCAACGACTACGTTGATCACGGAGAGAAGATCAAGTTGGTGTGCAATGCCACAGGTGGCCCCCACATACCAGAGGAAATCGACTGGTTCAAAGACGGAGATAAAATTGACTCCCATAAATATAAAAATATTATTATAACAAAATACCGCTCATTACGGTCACAGTCACTGACCAGTGAGCTGATGATAGACCGGAGCACTAGTCACGATTCTGGGACGTATATTTGTCGGAGTTCACAGGATGTCATAGACAGTATCAAAGTCACTGTTCTCATTGGTACGTCTTTACTTTGTACATGTATGTGTCCCAGTAGAATATTGGAGATTTCTGTAGTAGTGAAATTGCTTACGGCTTTGAGTGGTGAAGGTAGTTTCATGTGCTTATGAATGTTTCCCGTATCAAGCTGTAGAAGTTATACGATGTTGTGAAAATCCTAGTAGCTATAGGTGTTTTAACACAAAAGTAAAACTATTAGGACAGCTGCTATTTCATTCTTCAGAAACTATCAACCATATAATGTAGGCGTATTGAATTTATGTTTGTTATTTTTTATATTTATTAAAGATGATAATAATGTTAAAATTATTAATTAAATAATGTGATGTGATATATTGTGGTGATCAATAATGAAATCTGAAATCTAGTCAATTAAATGGAATATATTGTTACTTCATCATGTTTATAAAACATTTGATATTAAATTCAAGAGTGGTCACTGAATTACATATCAAATCAGATATTACACAATTTCATATTTAAACTGAAGGTACATGTAATATTTTATTCCAATGGAATGAAGGGGCCACACTATTATACATGTTCTGAGAAATCCTAAAATAAAAAAAATCAAGACAACCTTACTCTGGACAACATCATAATGCTGTGTTTGTCTAAATTCTCTTGTAGCTCATTCATTTCTAGAAAGATATCGTTGGAAACTAACAGATTCCAGTTGTAAGTACAGCGTTATAGAACTGTCAGTGGCCAACTCATCTGGAATTGTACAGCATTCTGTTTCCTCTCTACACAGCTTGTAGTCTCCCCAAAGTCTCCCCAAAGTCAATGTGTGTCTTGGAATATGAACTCATGTCAAGGAAATCCATCAAAAACAAAGCCGAACTAAACGAATCCACTTTTCTATTATGTAGTTCTACATATATGTAATGCATGTACTTACTTTAGTTTTTGTCAGACAATTGAGACATTTATTTTTCAATTTAAAAACTTACTTTTATTTACATTTTTGTTGAGGCAAAGTTTCTAAAAATGTATTAGGTATTTTTTTAAAGAATGGAAAGAAAATTACATCCAACATTTTTTACAAGGAATATGTAGAAGTATAGTGTGGCTAGGCCAATAAGTGCTGTGTACATGTATGTGTAAGTTGTTTATTATTTCACTCTTGCTCTATTTTATCTCTGGTGACATTTGCGTATCCTGTTGAGTGGTCCACTAATTTCATCTAATGACAGGCTACTGTTGATATTTGTGTGTACATTTCACACTTACTGTGCATTATCACCACAGTGTATCGTCAGGTCAGGACATAATACACATGCACATAATTACGCAAGTGGAAAACCATGGCATAACAGTTGACTCACACTTGCCTTGTGATTTCATGACTGTTGGCAGACATTGAAGCTGATTCGGTCTATGTCGCACCCTACTACGCTTAAAACTATGCACAGAGTAATAAATCAGGGGCGCTATTCTCGAAATGTTCTTACGATCTTCTTAGCCTAAGAACGTTCTTAACTTTATCTTAAGGATACATATAGCATGAGCTAAGAATATCTTAAGAAGTTTCAAGAATAGGGCCCCTGATCTTTTAATGCTATTTTTACTTTCTAACTGATGAAATAAATATTAAAACATTATTTAGTTTGGTAAAGATAATTCAATGTTAATACACGGACAGTTTTAGCATAACATATTTGATTTAAGCATACACTCGTGGAAGTTATTTTTCTTATTTCTTTCGTTTTTTTCTTGGTTGTTTAACCCTTTCCCTGCTGGATTAGGCATAGGCACTACCTGCTCTTTAGATCATCTCCAGTTGCCTTCAGAAATGGAGAGAGATAAATGGGGTTATGGGAAGCTAAATCCTGATGGTGAAAGATAGTAAATGCAGGGCTCCAGACTAACATTTTGAGTTACTTGCCCACAGAGCAAGTCAGGGCAAGTTGCAATGTCACCAAAGGTGCTAAATGTTAAAAAGTAGGTTGCCCGCGGTACAATTTAGCTTGCCCCTGTACGTCGGGCATATGTTAGTCCAGAGCCCTGAAATGTCAAGAAAGTCTACAGTAATCACTTTATTTGCACAGAGTAGTAATTTTATCAGCTTTACATCAAACTGCAGTTTGTTGTCACCATTTCATTGCATACTTTGACATGAGTTCATATTAGTGTTTGTATACTTTGACAACTTGCGATCTCACATGTTATACACTGGATAGTACCAGGTGTGAGTTTTCAAAGAACTATATTTATTTGTTGTATTGCAAGTACAGTGTTGATAAATACGTTGCAGTGTAGTCATTGGGAAAAAATGTTGTACACCACTATGAAGCATTGCATTAGATTTCACTCATTCTAGTTCTGATACATTATTAAAAAGACTATACTACTCAACTTTTGGTAGGGATAGTAAGACACAGTGTTAGGACATATATATTTACTGGTGGTCAAACTAACAATTGATCAGTTACTATGTATATATACTGGGTTACATGTATATATATATGGTAAATACTGTAAATCATGAAATTAATGCGTCACTAATTTAGATTTTAGACATAAATGCGACACCAATAAAATGCGAACGGCCATGTCTCCATACATGTTTCCCTCCAAGTCTTACCTTTAACGCGCAGCAATTAAATGCGACAATACGGTGGTCGCATTTTTCGCATTAATATTATGCTAGCATTAATTTCATGATTTAGAGTACTGTAATTACCATATATGACTAAATGTATGGTCAAACTATGCACTGTATGTGTAGCTTATACTGTAACTTGACATAGATATGCATCAATGTAAATTCGGCTTCCAGTAGACAACAATGGTTACCTCTACTAATTGGTAACGTATCAAGGATTGGTTAACAAGAGTAGAACATGATGTCCAAATCAAAAACAGAAATGAAGATGAACATCTTAGATGTTCACATCGAACATGACCATGTATCTTCAATTGTTAGGGAGGAATTCAATAAATATTAATTATGAACAGGTCTTATCCCTATGAAAGTTGAGTAGTATATTATAAGTACATGTACACCAAAGATTTATCTTTTCACCAAGTATCTCACAGTAGTGAATAATAATCACTATTATGTATAGTGAATATGTTTTTGAACATCGTGTTTACTAGTTCCACACTTTCAGGAAATACAATCGAACGAATTGAATAATGCATTAGTTTACATTTAATGTAGTGATTAAGATGGTTTTATTGGCTTATAATCTACTGTACTAGTTCTAGGATATGTGTGACAAGATATATTTAATTAGTAACATAACTTTTAAATCACATTTTCTTGATCCATATTGCTAAGTAATTTATTTAATTTTAAGTTAAAATATTCAACTTTGAAGGTCTATATCCATGTTAATATTGATTATGTTACTTCATAATTTGATATGAAGTATTATGTAATAAATATGTAAGACTGTCTGATTCATCTGAAAGGTAACATATAATAGGTATTGATTTAGATAATAGTTTCCATAAGTGTTCTATGATCATATAATTTATTCCTCTGTTAGATGCATTACATTAATAATGCATATGTTTGTATACTAGTATGTGTGAACAATGATCACTATATGTATCTTCAGGTAAAAATGAATATTGATAATTCATTTATTCGTTATATAGTGTTCAGACACCTATGCAATTGTAATTATGTTGTAAATTTTAAATTCTACATGCTATTAGGTATTTTACAACACATGAACACTTTTTATTTTGTAATAATCTGTAAAGATATTAGCTTCCAGAACAATACTTTGACGTAATTCAATTTTTGAAAATGCAGCAAACTTAATTTTGCCCCAGGAGTGGATGTCAGTCTAAAATGTCAAACTCACTGTTCCCTCCATTATTGGTAAACTCTGTTAAGGTTCAGAAATTTAATCTCAGGGCAGGATGGTCCACATCCTGTTGTCAGTGGGTGTATGCTTCATGGGCCCCCGAAGTGGTCTTGATTATGTCTGGGAATGTACTTGCAGTTTGACATCATGATTACCAAAAACCTTTTTTCCTCACTGTCTCTTTCTCCATTTTTTTACAAAGCATCAGGGATTTTTCATCATTTTTACTTTTAATTGGAACTTCTTCTTGCACCCTAAATGTTGTACATGCACTAGATGAGTGGGCAGCCAAATGAAACTGATAGTTCTATCATGAAAACATCACACCCTAAATTTGACAAATTTAGCCAATTTTGAAGTAAATTGAGCTCATATATTGGAACCACAGACAGAGAAAATGCCGAATCCTCACCATGAAAATGTCAAATTTGATCTACTATTATTCCTGACAAATCTTATATATATCTTCTTGCCACTTCACTGATGCCTCAGAGCATCACAGTGATTGGCCATATCTCCCCTTATCTTGAAATTACTCCATGTCCAGTGTGAGAGTGATCTGTCTGTAAATAGCATTACAAGATCTCCTAGAGCATGTAGAGGGACGAAATGAGATTAGGGAGAAAGTATTCCATGGACCACAATACTCTAATTCACGACTACAGAAGATCATATTGCAGTTATCAGTATCATTATGTCGTGGAAATGTGGTCATTTATTCCCAGAATATGATAGGAATATTTCTGCAGCAATGTAAACAAGCATTCAAACTGTGAGGTTTTTCATGGGTATACTGACAATAGTATTGAAATAGAAAAATATGTTAACCTCGTTTCCTGAGTTAATAACTAATAACATACTTTGAACATGCTGGGAAATACTGTATTGGTTTAAAAGTATTTTTTTCCCCTATAAATAATTGGATTTGAAAGTTATTGTTAATATTGGTTAAAGCAATAAAGTCCAAAATAAGATTAATGATGTCTATCCACAGCTAAGTACTTTTATGCGATCAAGAACACCTTTTTTTAAAGACATGAATCAATTTCTTTAGCAACAAAAAGCATGCTAATAAACCCAGAATATTGCTGGAGAATATTTGAATAGATCAAAAATATGTGTTGAAAAAAAGTATACCAGAAAACTGATTATAATTTCACTTGCTAGAATATTTTCATCACCATGTTTGTGTTAATATTGTAATGAAGTTTGTAAAGTACACACAACTTTTAATTGACTTATTGAACCATATTTTGCAAACTGAAAATAATCTAAATCATATTTCCTTTGATGTAGAAGTTCACATGACAATTATCTCTTGATCAGTATAATCATTGAGGATCTCCTAAATAGAGTCAAATAGTGCTGTGGGAAAATTCATGTTTGAACAAGATTCTATAAAGCACTACTTGAACATGTTTTCTGTAACTTAACAGTCTTGTGTCTATAAATCACTACTTGAACATGTTTTCTGTAACTTACACAGTCTTGTGTCTATGTTATTTGTCTGTGTGTAATACTTACATAATCATCAGTACAATATTGACAATTTCTCTAACATCTTTACTGTTTATGTTTCAGCTGATACAACAAATGTTAAACGTGGTAAGTAAACGTTGTTTTGTTCCCTCTGGATGTTCAGTCAGAAAATACCTAAAGTAAAATATGGCACTAATATTTACCTTTAAAGTGATATGTTATAAATTATCATTACAGTTATTTACCAAAACTCAAGATATCTTCATATAAATTAATATTGAACATATGATCAATTTTGAATTATTTTCCTACTGATGAATTTCTAAAAATATAATGGTTTTCTCTCAAGAATTGGCTTGTTCAGAATAGGTAAGCATTAACCTAATCTTTCAGACCTGGCCATGTCATGTCTTGCACCAGCAGACATGGTATTTGTCAAGGTAGTCACCATCATGGATAGACACGTAGCCTGTCAAGATGGTCATCATCATGAACTGGTATTAAGTCAAGATTGTTACCATCAAGGACGGGCAGTTAGTCTGTCAAGATGTCATCATCAATCATGGCCAGACTATAAATAGTCACTATCATGAACAGACAGAAAGTCTGTCAAGATTGTCACCATCCAGGTGATCACTTTCATGAACAGACAGAGGTGGTTGCCATCAACAGACACTTTCAAGGTGGTTATCATCAATCATGACTTCGTCAGGAAGTCTCTGAAGGTGGTCACCATCATGAACAGACAGGAAGTCTTCCAAGGTGGTCACCATCAACAAACATTGTCAGGATGGCACCATCAATCATGGCTTCGTCAGGAAGTCTCTGAAGGTGGTCATCATCATGAACAGTCAGGAAGTCTGTCAAAGTAGTCTACCGATACATGCAAGAGGCCGGTTGAGAAGTCTGTTGAAGTAGCTGCTCTTCTCAACAAGCCTCTTGTGTATTGTTCCTCTGACACTGCTGTTTTCCTAAGAAGCAGAGTGACAATAACTTCCTCTGTGTTCTGCTTCAGGTACCGGCTCCCAGATCCACCCACTGAACCAGGCCGGAGCCTCCATCTCCCGCTATGCAAAGACATCTCTCTCCTTGTCGTTAGTCGTCTCGCTACTCCTGTCGCGATGCGTCTTATGACATCAGCGGTGAGATCGCGTCGTCCGTGCCTTACTAGTCTGGTGGTGTACATAAACAGCTGACATCCGTCAAGTCAGTCAGCGATATGATTGGTGCAATCTATTTTCCCCCCAGTCAAAGCATCCAATGTGAACGTTGAGGAAGGTCAAGAGCTGTCCAAATGAGCCGTGATGAATTTGGAATTTATGCATGGAATTTGTCTGGAACTTCTGTGGAAAACAATGTCCGTAAAAATGTTGGGAGATATTGATCGATGGGGATTTTTTTACTAAGCATGGTTTATGTTTGATGGGTCTCTCTTGTCCTGTGAGATCAAGCGATGGCTTTGTGTCTATCGTTGGACAAACACTTGCCACCATATATTGGGAACCTGTTCATGGTTATAGATCTGAACTTGTATGTATTTTGAACAATATTTTGTGAATTGCCAGCAAAAATACAACAACAAGTATGTTTAGAACTGATGTGTGCAATCTGAAACAATAGACAGCACTTGTTTAACAGTTACAATGTAACTTGCTTGCTCGTCTTTTTCTGGGAATCGTGCAATTTGATTATTCCATTACCATCACATACAGCTCTGATTGGCTGATTTGGTTTAAGGCAGCATTACCAACCGAGTCTCTACACAGATCCAGTAAACCCAAATCAGGAGCATCAGGACCCAAATCAGGAGCATCTACCGAAACCAGAGGCCTACCACTGTCACATATAAATTGAAATGTACTTATAAACAGACTAACACAGAGAAAATGTGTGAATCAAATCTGTACAAATGACATGGAGACACTTGCCATGAGCATGTCATTCTGCGTGCATGACACACTGGCTTCTACATGATCATGACTTGTACAGAGAAGGTTCCTTGTATTTCAGTCAGTTAGCAGGCTAATTGACATCGGCTTTTCTTCTTGTTTTATTATTTATAGCCCATGAATGAATTGTATGTCTATTTGGTTGTGAAGACTGTTCCTGTGTTTGACTCAAGAGTGGCTCCACAGACTCCGATGGTGGAAGGTACAGAGCATTCACATACTACTGGAATTGACTGATTGAACTTTCATGGAAGTGGGTCGCAGTTTGAAGAGATGGTTACAGGATGAACAATAGCGCCCAGTCCATAACGATAGTTTATACTTTGTCCCAGTCTCGTGATTCTGTGGTCAAAATGTCGACACAAAGAACGGATCAACATCGAGGCATATATTTATATCCGTCATCACAATTTGAACCTCATTGTTTTTATCATCAGGAAAAAAACGTTCTTGAAATAAGAGATGTTTTAATTTCTATGGCCATGAGAATGGAATGGAACGTGTGTGTGTACATATGGAACAATGACGCAGGCCTAGCTATACAGTTTGTACAGTGCCCACTGTTTGATGTACAGGAGAGACAGTCGATGTACAGAATAGTTAGCATAGGAATTGTCGTACAGTCATTATGAAACGTGTCTATGAAGTGCACAGTCGGAAAAGGTGTGGTAAATGAATGGACTACCGTCCATTATATATTAGTAATCAAAGCAGTATAATCAAATTAAGTAATTCTAGATTCAGTTGTTTGTATTTTAGATATATTGTGTTCATTGAACATGTCTCAAGGTCCATACACTGCGAATTATTCTAGTTCTGTGCCTGGACACTAAGAAGCACACAATCAAAGAAGTGTATACTAGTGTTAATTGCTGAAATCTACTTGAAAATCTGAAATGATCTAATTTATATAAAATTCAATGGGAATTAAGTAAAATTTAATACTGGTAATTACAGGGACATTGTTAATTAAATTATTTAGCCTTCTTGTAAAATAAAACACATGCAAAACAGCAATAACACTAATTGGATAAATTAGTGTATAAGTATTAAATGTTACTGTAATTTGGAAAATGATACAATCTAAGGCTAGTAATTGAAGAACAGCCACATGTTGTACATAGGAGATGAATAAATATATGCTTCAGTAAGTTACTTCACATTGCACCAATGAAGACATCTTCAGGCATTTCAGAACAATCATAGCAGTTAGATCAGTGTGATTGTGTGATTTATTTTCCTATATTGGGAAACAATATTGCAGTTAAATTAAACCTCACTGTGATCAGACATCTTCAGAATAAGTATTGCTGCACTAGACTGATTGTGTGTCTAAAACATTTTTCTGCTTATAATTTAGTATTTTCATAGATTTTATTTAAATTAGTTTGTCTAAAACGTCAGTTTACCATGGTTCATGGTTACCATGATCCATGTTTCATTGCTAATATATCTAAGCTTATACTGAGAATAATGTAGCCTTCACTTCCAAAATATAGACCTTTATTCTGTGATAATATGCATGCAAACTCAAGTTAATACATTACACAGATGAAACACAGCAACACAACAGTGTTAATGTAGTAATTAAATAAGCTAGTTTGCCGTACTTAATATTTTATCCTTCTTAAGCTACACGTTCAGAGCCACAGGCCTTTACAGAACATTACAACAGCTTCTCTCATCTCAGTCAAAGGTCTTGAACCCTCATTTTCTGCCAGGGTTGGTAGCTGTAAAGGAATGTCTCTTAAATACAGATCAAACTTCAAAATAACCCTGTTGATCTGAGAACCAGGCTTGCAATCAACCACACCGGACGCTCTTCTTGTTCTCTCCTTGCCAGAAATTATTGGCTTCCCTTCATTACCATAAATGCTACTACAGAATGTAGGCCTAGAAACTGGAGACGAAGTTCGCTTTCTTCACGAAGCATGTAGGGAATACTATAACGTAGTACTTGGACTAAGAAATTCGTAAGTACTAAGAATTTTCTTAACTAGTTTTCTGCTTATGTTAATTTTTGAAGAAACCTTTTCTCACTAAGAAGTTCTTTGCTAAGAAGTTTCGAAAATACGGACCCAGTTCTTCAAGAAACACAACTAAAGCTATATTGTATAGATCACTATAGGGAATACTTTGACGTTATTGCTACACTATATTTATAAGAGCATGTCTTTGAAGATACATGCAAGTTTCTAGTCTTGGGTGAATAAAACGTCCACAGAAAAAACCCAAATGACAGTAAAGTTAAATCAATTTGTCCAAAAGTGAATGCCACAAAACTATGATAATATCACTTTAATATGAAAGTATACACATGTATGTGAATACATAGTGCTATTCAATTTAGACATAAACCTTATATAATTACTTAAACATTATTACACGCATGGAATCAAAAGTCATCACTACTAATAGCATTTAATAGACTTGTCATTCATACTGGAAACATGTCATTCTGTTATGTTCCAGTTATGTTCTTGTTTGCTATTGCCTGTATTATAATGCATTATGATGTATTGTTCTGAATATTGCTTTGTCTACCTCAGGTGTATCGCCTCTATTAGTCAGAATCTTGTTTATGTTTTTCCATTTTATTTTGTTAAAGACGCACTTCCTAGTTGTTTTACCTTTTGTATTTTTGTCAAATATATTTCCAAAATATTTTGACACGAAAAAGAAATCCCAATACGACAGCAAGATAGTATACAATAAATTGTATTTGCAAATATAATTGTTTTTAAAAACTGTTCATGGTCATTTTCATAAAGATATCCTAGCACTGCTGTTATATCCATCCCTGTTGTTTTACAATGACTTACAATACTTCGTGGTGACAATATTTATAAATGCTTTGTGATTTTGCCTACTGAACTGTAAGCACATCTGTAACTTGGCCGAGTAGGCATGTCTGGTGGCTGAATAAAATATACGTCTATTTTAGAATAATATGTTTGCACTTGGAACAAAGTATGTTACAAGTATGTTACAAGTGACCCCCCGTTTTCAATGTCCGGCAATGAATTCTAGTCTGATGTCGTAGTGGGTATTTATTTGTTCACACTTGAGTGACAGCGATGAGTTTCTACAATATACACACCGTTCTTGTGAATATACGCATGTCAAATTGCATATCGATGCGTAACACTTGGGATATACGTGTTCCGACCACCACTCTACATCCATGCATTTAGCTGAAATTGTTATGTCGACATACAGACTGTGTGCAATGTCATGTCATCAATATCAGAATTCTGATTAAAGTATGAAGTAACTTATCTGTGCGTGTCTGTGGTGTATTTGGAAACCCCCTTCAACAGTGGCCCAAGTTTGCTATGCTATCGAGTTGTCTCTTTCTGTAATTGTATGTATTGACTGCAGTTACGGGAGCATACGGAGATCTGATCCTGACTCACTGCATCGAGGTACACTGTAACTGACATGGACAGTTGTAATTTAATATTAATTGTATCTACATGTATGCATCGTAGAGGCAATCATACATATAATGTGTCTAGCTCTGTGTAATAGGAAAATAAATACTATACTTTAAGGTACATAACTGACTACGTACATACTTGTAGTTCGTAAATCGTGACTTGAAGCATTTGTAAATGATGGAATTAATGTCTAGATTACGTTGGTATACCAATACATTTTAAATGGTATGGTATTACAACATTGTGGACTATAGTTCTTCATAGTTACACCTATACGAAACCCTTATTATGAATCTGTATACATAAACCCTTATAAATCTTTACACATACAGAGAGAAAGAGAGAAAGAAAAAAAGAGAGAGAGAGAGAGAGAGAGGAAGGGGAGAGAGAGAGGAAGGGGAGAGAGACATTAACCTTCACATGTGCGCGTAATCCCTATTCTGTGAACCTACATGTAGGGCACATTCTATTATCTCCATATATTGTAGTCCTTGGTCAACCCAAGAAAGTGTAAGCATTGCTATACGTATAACAGCCATTGGCAAATATAATGTGATTTACAGAACATTGAACTATTTCTTCCTTCAGTCTATGAGGTAGGTGTACTAAATATAGCCTACACTAGGCGGATGCGTTTAAATGAAGATATATTAACAATGTTGAATGAATGTTTGCAAACTATACAAAAACACGTAAATTGCAGGTAATATGCATATGCTCAGACGGTTTGGAGGTAGGTGGGATCGTTGCTCAGACGGTTTGGAGGTAGGTGGGATGGTTGCTCAGATGGTTTGGAGGTAGGTGGGATGGTTGCTCAGACGGTTTGGAGGTAGGTGGGATCGTTGCTCAGACGGTCTGGAGGTAGGTGAGATTGTTGCTCAGACGGTTTGGAGGTAGGTGGGATGGTTGTTAAGCCGGTTTAGAGGTAGATGGGATGGTTGCTCAGACGGTTTAGAGGTAGGTGGGATGGTTGCTAAGCCGGTTTAGAGGTAGGTGGGATGGTTGCTCAGACGGTTTGGAGGTAGGTGGGATGGTTGCTAAGCCGGTTTAGAGGTAGGTGGGATGGTTGCTCAGACGGTTTGGAGGTAGGTAGGATGGTTGCTAAGCCGGTTTAGAGGTAGGTGGGATGGTTGCTCAGACGGTCTGGAGGTAGGTGGGATGGTTGCTCAGACGGTTTGGAGGTAGGTGGGATCGTTGCTCAGACGGTCTGGAGGTAGGTGGGATGGTAATACAGCATAATGATCAGCTTACAAAACAGACACCGTTTTTGTGATGCACTTATTGCACGAGACTGAATTACCAGATGAAATTTAATCACACATGTAGCTGAACAGCATTCCAGCTGATCAGAAATGAAATATAATGCTAACATATTCTGGTAATGTAGTGAGCATGTGTATCTCCGCCATGTCCACGAGTTTGCTCATTTTATCGAATTCTCAGACAGCAATGCAATACCATTACCAGAAGTTCCTAGAAGAAAATAAAAAACAGATTTGAAAGAACTTCCGGATGTAAATGCCGACTCCTCCAGTAATGTTCTAGAATGTATAGCCACATTCAAGCTAGTTATCCGGAAATAGAGAGTTTCAAAGTTTAAAGTGGTACCAAGCAAATATACAGTGACAATAATTTGACATAATAAACTTGTGATAAACTGTCAACAAGTGGAAACAACTCGTTGATATTTTACGTAGTTTATATGATTCATTGACAAAGTAATCTCATTAGCAATCACAGCAAAAATAGTTAGGTGTTCTTTTTGTAACAGGATCCTTGCAGGACACTTTCACCTCGGATGTCCTGATGTATTTTTGAGCATCTACGTTAGGTGTCCTGTCATGGTCATCTAACATGACACTCTTCGGGAAACTCTTTGCTGTAAATGAACGTAGTAGGGACAGTGAATCGTACCTCTTCCATATACTTGTACTAGTGAATACATATAATGTGTTTATTCCAAGACTGACAATCCTACATACGTTCCATTCCTTGACGTCTGTAGCAAGACGCCATGACCGCAAAACCACAGAGTTTAAGCAATCCCTGCACTATTCCATGTAATGTAACTAGGATTGCGTGTAGTATGGTTGATGACATTATAAAGCACCAGAGACCGACTCATCGTAAATTGGTCCCCCATTTAATTGGTCTCGGTTTGCCGGAGAGTCTTGGCGAGCGACAGTTGGAAGCAACACCTCATCCCCGGTAGATAGATCTATTCACAACGACAGTCAATATTTCCGTGTCGCTCGTAAAGATCTCCAGCCAATATCCCTCTCTTTCCTCATCCCGTAGAGCGAATCACATGACGACATCTGATCGACGTACGAAATACAGGAGCAGGCCCTTTGACGCCAACGGCCCGGTGTCTTGCAATTCATGGATTAAAAAGAAAGAAAAAACCCGAAAGAAAATACTTTTGTGACTTTTTTGAGATTCGGGGAAGATAAAGATCTCACGTTAAATCACACAGCCTTTCTAAATTTAAATGTAATGACGCATTTCAGACTTTCATTAGTGTTCTACTTACTTTCAACTAGTAGTAGTTTATTAGTGCATCTTTTAAAAGTATACCGTAATCATAGCCAACAGAAGAATGTTCCAATTAAACATTCCAATATTGTTCCAATAGCGTTCCAATATTTATTTTGTCAGACTTGCGCTTATATTTTCATATTCCTAGAAAGTAAAAATTCCAAATCACACCTTAAGCGCAGCCTTAATTGACAACGGGAATGTTAATTGATTGGACCTTGTGCTCAATATGTTTTACACTCGGGGAAAAAAGAATGCATCCTTATATTGCCACCTGTCCGAACCAACTAAATAACCAAAGAAACTTGGTAATGGATCTCAAAAACAAGCATGCAAATAACACTTAACAAACCACGTGTATCTCCGCTCTAAGCAACTTCTTTCAACATAATGACGCCCCCACAGATCAGCTGCAACAGTTGTCTGACGTTACGGTTTGTTGAATCTGGGATATTTTATATTTTTTTTCATTCTGGAATGGACTTTTGCAAAACAAAAGCATACCCCCCCTCCCCCTTCCACGAATCACGTCGTTGTCTATTCATTCATTTATCAATATTTTCTTGTGAATACTAATGTTACTATACCAGTCAATACCTATATCAGTCAATACCTTTCTTTTATTTTCACATCATCCACGGCTCAAGGAGAATATATACATATTAATATACATAAAATGTAAACCATCATCATTCTTTTAAAAGAACTGGGTATGGTTTTACAAAGGTCTCATATCTACTACGATACCACTAGCACTCTCGTACAGCAATCTCTCAGCATGTGTTAAATACTAAGCCGGAAATTACAATAAAGGTGTTTTTATTTCCAATTTTATCCAACAACAATAAAGTAAGAAAACACCAGTTAGCGTCGATCACAGTAAAATAGCTACCATTTAGTGTTCGTATTCTATATATGTTATTGGCCAATCAGGTCACTTCTTACAAAACCTCTTCATACTTTAATTCGTACGCATGCTGTTAGTGGGGAGCGCTCTTGATATGGATAACCAGTGAAAGTAAACGATATTATAGACTGATACCCATCCATTACATACGGTGGATTTACGGTTCTTATTTGATTAATACTTTAACTCCCTATTTCGTCACAGGGATTTCACGAAAGGTCAACGAGACCATATAGTCCCAAGGCAATGTCTTTAGATGTTAGTGCTGAAGATTCGCAGTAAACAACTAGGATTTAGTAGTAACTAGATTGGATAAAAACGGCCCGTTTGAATATGCTTGTATTACTATGTGTAATCACACTGCAAATAACACAGTGTTTATTCCTTCTTCTACGCATTGCAAGCATATGATGGCCCGAGATTACGAAACTTTTCTGAGTACGTGTTTGTGCTCAACTCACATGCTATGCTAAAAAACATGACGTTTTATGAACAACATTCTGAGTTGAGTATGAAATCGTACTCAGAAAAGTTTCGTA
>JAUTBV010105845.1:9854-56181 GCA_032361325.1 Lepetodrilus fucensis | reverse complement strand
TTTAGTATCAGGCCTTCCAAACTATACCCGGGTAGGGGGTATAGTTTGGGACCTTACACCGGCATCTCTGATCTCATTATAACGTGAATAATAGTTAAAGACTATTTAATAGTTTTAAAACATAATTCACAATTTTAGTTTATGTTACCAATGATAAAATTAATTTCGCAAGCTCGTAGGTCGATGTTAATAGCTGCAAGTTGTCATTTGTTACACGCCTTATAGGGTATAACGAATGTAATTTTAAAATGAATTAATAACCTAACACTTGATGTTATCGGGTAATATGTATGATAATAACCTCCTCTTCAGTTTTGATCAGGTAAGTAAACACTCGCCCTTGGTAAAAGTTCTCGGGCCTGTCGGCCCTCCGACTTTTACAGCGGCCTCGTGTTTACTTTCCTGATCAAAACCTCTGAGTTGGTTATTATCCTACACATAATATATGCCACATCCTCAACAGTCGTGTTCAAGTCCCCTTAGGCACGGTACCAAATAATAGTGCCAAATTAACACTTATATTTATATATTTTTTATATTTCTCTGTGATGCTTTCCATAATATAGAACAACAAGAAAACAAAAGAAATCATCCAGGCTGCGACTATCTTGCAATTCGTTTCATGATGCATACACACCTATTACCGCTAAGAACAGAAAAACAAATCGATGCATAGCCATAGCCTAACGTGACAAATATATTCACGACGGCAGCAAGAGGGAGTTTTGCTGAGACGGGAGATTAATTAGTATGCAATGTAGGCTATTTTGTGCCTCTATAATGCCCCGTGTAACTAACGTCTAATCTGATGCCGGGGACAAGAACTGATGCCGTGTTCAAGCAACATACATGTTTAATGCGAAACCATTTCGGCAAGGCCCGGGTAATCGTCCCAAACGTTTCCCTTATCTCTCGTGATATACCTCGCGTTCCCAAAGCAGGCAAAAGTAATTGATCGCTAACCAAACGTTTTCTTTTCTTCGAGAACTTGATTACACACAGGACAATCTGTCCTCCGTTTCTCATCTGTATCCGAGAAACCTTTTTAGGTTTGCCATCTGTTGCTCTGAGACGTTTGATTGATGTCCGATGATTTGGATACATCGCGTTGAGGACCCATGTAGATGGGTAATAACTGAGACTTTGCAGCAATTGGAGAAGGATGACACATTTTCTGCGGATGTGAATTTTAGTGTTTTTCATGATTGAGATTTTCTCTCCAAAAGTGCTGGTTATGACTTTTGAGTTTATTTTGAGTGCATTCCCCATCAAAAAGCATTGAGTGGTGAATTTCATCAGAATGATCAATGAAGAAATTGATGAACATAGTTTATGTCAACATTTCAACAACAAAAAAATGACCTCATTAACTTTTATGGGTTTTTAAAAATTTTACTTTCTCTCTGATGACCATTGTCCATAATTTCTTTTCCATTCCAAAATATTGATTGTTAAAGATGCAATCAATCAAATTTGACAAAACGCAAATATTGAATATTTTAAATACTTTTTGACATTGGACAACTATCTATGATGGTGAAGAATGCTTCCTGTGTTCTCACCACATAGTGGAAAACGTTTTTGTTTGGATTGCTCAATTATCCTAGGAATGTCACTGTTGTGTTATCAGTGAGTTATTGATGCTGTATTGACCACAGAGAGAGACAGAGAAGTTGTGGCTTTTCTCGTAGATTTTGTCCGGTCAACCATTGGCATCAATTCCGTATGAGAATCTTCTCGTCTGATGGAAAAGTCTGTTGGCAAGATGTGCTGGAAATATTTTCAGCTGGGCGGTAGGATGTAGAGTTAATGATCATCTTCAAAAATATATTCAAGAACATCTACGATTCATCTTATTGGAGATTGCATTGGTACAGATATTTGTGACGATCATGGCCGGATTCTTAATGTCTGCATGGAGAATTGCTTAATTTGAATCTACTGGGAAATAACCTTTGCATGTGCTGAAATTATTGCGAGCAATATTGCACCCAGAAATAGCAGGGACATTGTGAGTCGCATCCAGACGACGTCAATTTTCAAGACATTTGATACTCAACAGTGACTTTCAACATTTGTGATTCTGTTCTATTTAATTGCTTGATATCGACTGGTAGCTGTGATTATGGATCATACAATGTCTACTTCAACGGTGAATCACTTCAATGGCGAAATATTCCAGAATCTTATTGAACTTCTGGAGATGTACGTGCAGATACGGTTGTATCACGACCATAAAGAGTTGCCACGCTACATATTTGATAGGTAAGACTCGCCTGAATTATTTTGTTGTCCTGTCATGTGTAGTGCATAGTAACTTTACCACTTTATTGTCATCAATCTTCTGTGAATATATTTACCGGTAAGAGATTGCTAAATTATACGATTTTTTAATTTTATACAATTTTGTCAAGTTCTTTTATTATAATGGTTGAGTTTAATATAACCTTAGTTTTTCTTAACTACTGGTATGTGTTATGATTATTAGTAGTATGTGCCTTTACATATAACAGATAAAAAGAAACCCGTACACTTATTTGATACTTTGGTAAATTATGTGATATTGAAACATCTAAAATGCACTGTCATTGTATGTTACCCTCCTATTTTACCCAAGTGAAATAAGGCATCGCAATGTTTCTATCTAAAATATTTGTCTTGGTAAACATGGTAAAACATGACATTGACAAGAAACCTACCTCTCAATATTTTAATTTTTATTTTTTTTATCATAATACATGTACCAGCTAATAATATACAAATCAATAAGGGACTACATGTAAGCAAATGCTAAATACATGGTCTCATTTCAACCTTTGCATATATTGACATTATTTTCATTAAAAATACCAGACATGCAGAAAGATGATTACTTTTAAATACAGTAGTAGCACTGATGTCATAATGCTTCGTGGTATTTCAAAAGAGAAAATTTAGACGAAGACATGAAATCTTCCAGGATTAGCCTTTTATCACCCGCTATATCATTGGGACATTGTTACTTCATCATAATTCAGCCAATTCCAGATCCGTAACGACAGTCTCAAGTGAGTCCATTAATCTGACAGCTAATAGTGTAGACATTCCACTAGATTTCACATCGTATTACAATTCATAAACTCGGAAAAGTTCAAGCCGTAAATCTGTCTGTAACCTGGAAACCAGTTTCACTTGCATGGCCAACGATAGCTCCAAAGTCTGTAAGCCTACTACTACTACTACTACTACTACTACTACTACTACTACTACTACTACTACTACTACTATCACTACACCAGTTTCACTTGCGTGGCCAACGATAGCTCCAAAGTCTGTCAGCCTACTACTACTACTACTACTACTACTACTACTACCGTAATAATAATAATAATGTCCGCATATATTTTGCATCAAATCCATGCTGAACAATTTATTCATATTATTTATCGTATATTGTTACCCCTTGTCAATGGATCACTGTACATTCATTTTCATCTTCTCACTGGCCATGACAGCAAACAGAACCAGTAGAATCTATGGTATTGTATCTCGGTGAACATGATTTCTGTTAAGGATTGCAATTCTTGACTGTAGCATGACTGAAAAAAAATCCATTTTGTCAAATTAGGAATGTCAATTTATTTTCACAATATTTTAAATAAAACATTATTTTTTCTTGTTAAATTTATGACTGTGTTGGAATAGACAGGGAAAATACATTAATTGGACAGACACACCAGCATAATGGCGGCAAGACTTGTCAATTAACAACATCCCCACATTCCGTCTTTTTCCTAACAAGGATAGAAATGCCTCTTTCATCTTACGTCCTTCCGATGTAAGCTCCCCAGATTATAATCAATTGTATTGCAACTATTTTCGGACGTGCAGTTTGGGGAACTATCACTGTTGTGTGTAGTACGTATCTAGTGTTCATCGTTTAGCAAGAAGATGAGTGCCGTCAGTGTCTATTAGTGGGTAAGTCACCTCTTGAAGAAGTCTGGGACCGATTGTGACAAGTGCACGAGTCGGCAGACATTGCTTATTGAATTAGGCAGATTATGATGGTGGCATGTGACTGATGGTATGGTCTCACTGGGCCACAGACTCCAATGTCCAGTTTTTGATGAATGCTGATGGGGTATTCTCACTTTCAGGAACCCAAGTGTTCAGATTGTAGCTGATGGTGTGTTCTAATGTTCTAGAAGATATAATTTTCAGATTATTATGAAGACCTATTGCTGATGGTATAGCCTCACTGTCAGGGACCCAAGTGTTCAGATTGTAGCTGATGGTGTGTTCTAACCTTTTTAGAAAATACAATGTTCAGATTATTATGAAGGCCTATCGATGATCGTATGCTCTCACTTTCAAGGATCCAACTGGTCAGATTGTATGTGATTATGTGATGGCAATATCACTGATGATGTGTTCTAACTTTCTAGAAAATACAATGCCCAATATGCGATGAAGACATATTGCTGATGGTATATCCTTACTTTCAGGGACCCCCAAGTGTTGATTGTAGCTGATGGTGTGTTATAACTTTTGTAGAAAATACAATTTTCAGATTAATATGAAGGCTTATCACTGATGGTGTGTTTCTTTCTAAAAATTACAATGTTCAATATGTGAAGAAAACATATCGCTGATGGTGTATTCTCACTTTCAGGGAACCAAATGTTCAGATTCACAGTGATGGAGGCATATCGCTGATGGTGTGTTCCAACTTTCTAAAAAAATGCAAAGTTCAGATTATGACTGATGGTGTGTTCTCACCTTCCAGAGACCCCAATGTTCAGAAGATGCAACAAAGACAGGAAGAGATGCGGCGAGTGAGAGAAGAAATCGAACGTCAACAGGAAGAAGAGTATGCTAAGCAGGACCATGAAAAAGGTGAATACGGTATACATTTTGTTTTATTAAATACACATTTCTTGAAAATTGTTTAATATTTTGTGTTATGTTGATCGTTCTCACGTTGTTCATTGCATTAATTTTAGTTCTTTATTTCAGAATTATTAGCTTGAAAACAAAATATTGCCTATTATTGGTAGTGTGTATTTTAGGTTCTTGAAAAAGAATTTCCCTATCTATCTATATTAACTACCTTTTGAGTAAATTTGAATAACATACTGTAAATCATAAGATGTTGGCGTCATTAAACTTTAGCGAACGGGGGATTATCGACCTATTAGCGTCATAAAAAGTTAACAAGCTCTATAACTTAATTATTGTAATATGATGTTATTTTCTTTACATCTTGCATTTTTATCCTCACATTGCATTTGGCTAGAAAATGCTATATGTGGTCTTGGCCAAACCTAGATGTGGTTTAATCCACAGTGGATTACACAGTAGACAGTGGCTAGACAAAGCTTCCTTGTTCCTCACATCCACAGCAAGGATATTGCAGGAGAAAGCAGTCTAACTGTGTTATAGCAGATGACCCAGAGCATATGGGAAGATAGCTTAACACCTTTCCAATCCTTCACAGTCTAATCTTGTTTCCAGGAGCAAAACCTTCTGTAACAATGTTACCTGCATCGTTTTAGAACTTCTATGTGTTGTCCTGCTTTTACACGTTCTAAGAAGAATGTGAGAACTGATGCAGGGAAGTAAATGTCAAAGTGTGTATGGTGTACTTAATTTTAAATCTATACTATTTTTCGTGTTGGAAATATGAGATTGCATGCTTTTTTAATAGATTATTTGCCTTGCCAAGAATTTATTATTTTTAGATGATGTCATTTTTGTTATAGATTTTAATGTTAAAACCACTAGTCTTTAATTTTATTTATCAGGAAACCATAATCTATCATCAAGTGCCATCATCACAATATTTATCCTATATATTTATGTTTTTAAATAAACATGGTTTGATGGAGCTTACATACATTTCAAGTACAGCTGCTACAACTGTTCACAGAGAGTTTTCTTACAGTAAACCTGAAAGCACTGGCTGGTACCCACTAACTATAGACAGTATCTGGCACTGAATAAGTGCTGAGATTGCATTCTGTCATGACCTCTGCTGATGCCGCCATGTCCCTGGGGCTGGTACTAAGTCAAGATGACCGGGATCTGGACTCTGGGAATTATGCCCTTGTGGTTCTTCTTGAAGAGCTTCCGTCCATAGTGTGATAGATGGACGATAGCACGAGATAAAGGTCATCAGACTTCTAACCCACTCTGGAGACGGGTATCCTGTCTGATGTGGATGTCAGTACCAGCCTGGTGCCCGTTGCACGACACTCTTGTAGTGCTACAATAGTTGTAACTGGGATCCCGCCACAATAGAAAGCGTTGACGTTACAATAGTTGTAGCCTACAAGAGCGTCGTGCAACGGGCACCTGGACTGCAGGTTTACTGCATTGCTAAGTGCTACAGGTGTTGCAGATGTTGCAGGCGTCGTGATGATTGGGTTTTTTTGTTGGTAGTTTTATGTGGCAATTTATTATTATATTTCCTTTTAGTACTCTTGTACCACCATGTGTGGTAAGAGATAATAAAGGTGATGATGATGATATGATGATGATGATGATGATGATATGGTGATGATGACGACGACAACAACAACGGCGGAATATGTGTGAAATAATCTTTAAAACAGCTCTAAACAACAACATATACATGTACACACATTTAACCATAACCATTGCATATGGGTAGAACAGAACATTTGGACTTCTGGGTTCAAATCTCATCCCAGGAGCCCGGCATCAATGTTGAAAGTTACTTTTCTGACACGATCACGATAAGATGCACGGTCTGTACTGTAACAATTCAGTTATCATCTTTGGCTTGTCAATGCTAAGCCGTGATGTAATTGAAAGCATCTTAAAAACGGCTCTAAACCCAAATACAAAGCAAACAAAAAAGTAAGCCACTGATGATTAATTTTACCGATTAAATTCACTAATTATATTCGCTGATTAAATTCGCTTATCAAATTCACTATTTAGTTCATGTTTTGTCCAGAAGATGATGAAGAATCCAGTAAATCTGATGCGCCAGGTAATCCCAGTATTAATGTGGAGAAGGAGAGTGAGGTTGAAGTTCAGGGGTCGCCTAAAAGGGTCAGAGTTCAACCACCATCTTTTGCGGGCAAGTTGTATCCACTCATCTCTGCTTGCAATACAATACTCCCAACTAACAATGCTTCAAGGGATAGAAATTAATTTTAAAAAACGAGTTGCATATTCAACTATCTTTAATATTTGGACAAATGTTTATATTTATTTTGGTGGAAGATATTAATTTTTGGGGTCTGTGGTAGAATAGAAATTCTAATTCCTTCATTGTGGTTGTGGATATTTCTTTTCTTTTCTTATTGTGCATGGTCATTCAATATGCAACTCAGTAATAGGCTCTTAAACTAACAATAACAATTATATATTTTTTAATAATATAGTCCCATATTTAACAAGTTTTTAAAGGCATACAATCACAGATTGCTATCTTCCATTATAGCTTCTTTTTTTGTGTGTGTGTATATTGCTTTAATACATCCATATTTACATGACACATGAAACTTTATTGACACTAAAAACTAGAAGATCATCTACATGTTGGACATATACCTGGCTTACCATTTACTGTATTGCATTCTATATACATGTATATTTTTAATTTTAAAATTTTTTAAACAAGCTATTTGATAATGATTTGGCCAGATAAGTGATTAATTAAATTATGTCTGTCTGTATTTTCAGGGAATAATTATTGACCATAAAGTATGCCATGTATCTTTGATTGTATGCCTTTAAACCTTTTCACATTAAAAAAAATATTACATAGATCTATATTGAATTTAATAGTTATTATTATTTTTTTAGCTATATATTTACCAGTGAAATTGATTTAAATATGCTTATAGGCCTAGAGTGAATCTGTCAGTTTAATTACTTGTATGTTATATATTTACCTAGGAAATATGTTTAGATATGCTTGAACTAGTAGTACCGTAGTATAGGTCTAGAGAGAATCTGATAGTTTGATGAAATTAATATATATTTACGAGAGAAAATTGCTTACCGGTATATTATAAATGGAAACTATAACAGTACTAACACTAGCCAATATATTGCTCAATTATCCCATACCGGTATATCCCTAAGCTCGACATCGACCTGAATAATCCAAATTACATACATCATTTCCTACCAATCCAGACAACCTGTGTGGGTGTCTTGAGTCCATAGTGCTCCCAGTCACACCTATAATGCCCATAGTCACTTCCATAATGCCACAAATCACATTCATAATGCCCCAAGTCACATCCGTACTGCTCAAAGTCACACATGCAATGATTAATCGCCTTGCTTGATGACAGTCATTATGCATGTACAGAAACTGAAAGTTATATCGGTAGTGTCCATTATTATGTAAGCTCAATCGTTTAAGTCTATAATTACTCGGATTTATTTGATTTAATGGAAAGAATGGGAACAGCATCTTTGATTGCAGTCAGTATATTATTTATTTGGTTTTATTTTCACGTCAATGAAAAAATGATGCCCTAAGTAATACGTAATTAATTGTTACCTGTTTTACTTTTGTATCAGATATGAAAAGTCTTTTCCAGGGTAACTGTATGAGTAGACATTTGTTACATATATTTATCTACTTACGCTATTGATTGGTGTTGGTGTCTATTAATAATAATTTTACTAGGCAATTTTAACCGCACTGATTTAACCTATTTTATCATCATAATAACTGCCTTTTATTTTGCCTATAAAACCAATAAGTGTATTAGCAGATTTTAAGTATCACATATATGTCGGTCATGATTTGAACAATCAGCTGGTGCTGTATTCACGAAAGGGTTTAAGTCAGTTTTTTATATATATTTGGTCATCAACACTGACTTAAACCCTTTTGTGAATACGGCCCCTGGACATGATAGTAACATTTTACTCTGCCAGTCATTTCCATAGAATATATTATAAATTTCTTATTATGTCAACTTTAAAAGTTGATTGTTGGCATTTTCTTTATTGAAACACTATAGAAGTAACAATAGCATACATATACAATTCTCGAATATTTGGAAAAGAACAGGTATGGTACACACACATTTCTTTGTAGAAAAATGCGATAATTACAATATGCACAGCCTACATATCAATTGCTAATTATACCCATACTTAGATCTATATTTACTATGCTTACCTACAGTCTTTGGGTGGATTTCCACTATGAGAGCATCTAACAAGTGTGTAACTGTTAACATAGTTATATGTACTGGTAACAGCATGTTGGCCGTGGGAATAGTATACACCATAGAGTATCAGTTACTAGGCCTAGAGGTGACGAAACATTTTTGAGTATGATTTCACGCTCAACTCAAAGAATTTGTTCACAAATCACCCTCCTGTAGAGACGTTGATCACTCACTCACTCAAAAATCTCCTACACAAAATTTGAGCTTGAGCATGAAGTCATACTCAAAAGGTTTCGTAACCTCGTAGCCAAGTTAAAGTGGCCATTCCATGGTAACTGATCGGTCGAAAATGTATGACAATATATCTCTTAACTTTATTATCCATAGATTTCATGTCTGAAGGAATTCGTTTTCTGATTAATTGATATCATTGTAATATTAGTTTTATTTTTTAGCTTGCCATTTATTTAATATACAGAAAATTGGCTATGACAGCCTGATTGTTTATGCTTATTGAATACTGTCTATTAAGTTTAATGTTATCATTTATGCAAAACATTTCTATATCAAACTTCAATTTTCAGCACATGTCACACCAAGGTAGCATTTTTGAATGAGGACAACCACCGTCTTGAATATGAATTCCACATATGCTATATATAATTTAAATACAATGTATGCTTTCTGTGTTGTTTAGAAATCATTACTCTCAATGTGTGGATTCTAATTTCACATTTGACTTCAGAGTATCAATGTCAAATAATTATAATGTTGTATGTTATGTGCCCCTGGTTGAAGTCTTCTGTGAGGTTTCTTACCATGTTTGAACATGCTTCTCAACTGCAACTTCTTTCTTGACAGTTTATGAGATGGATGATGAGAAAGATGGCCTGCTGGATAACCAGTACACAAACAGCAATGGGAAGGCCTACCAGGCACCCAAAGGTAACCGATGCCTGGGGCAGTTATCTCCCCTTTCCACCTTCATGGTGGCGGCCATCTTTGAAATGGTGGAGGTGGTGGTGGTGGTGGTGGTTTTGCTTTGGGTGCCATGTCGCGTCTAAGGCGATGGTTGTGGTACATGGGTTTCATTTTCAGCAGAAAGGTGCATGCAGACTATGAGGTGCAGAGGTGCTGGATATATATTTATATCATTCAAGGTTTTTTTGCTTTGACCGCGATTGCAATAATCATATCTCGATACACTGATGATCAGAATGAGTCATATGGTCGTCAGTTTTGAGATTTGGTTCATGATAGAGTTTACAAAACTGAAAATTGACTTGACTTTGGTATTAAATCAACACAACAGCAACTTTAATTTTATTGAATCTATTTCAAAAATAAAAATATATAATTGGCATATTTGGTTGTGGAGTGACACACCATCATTTATTTTTATACTACCTTTTCAGATGTTTTTTTCTCTCTCTACATTATGAAAATATATTGAAATAAAAATAAATAAAGACATTTAAGCACATACACTAGGGCAATATGCCCTAGACGCTTTATAAGGAAATTTCATTATCATATTTGTGTGTTGTGGTAAAGTCAATGTCAAGTTTTGGTAACATCTATCATAAGAACTGCTGGCCACTGAGATAGGTTGTCACGGTATATAAAACTTTCCACTAACATTCTGCTGACATTATACTGCTCTCTCCTTCCACAGGGCTACGGTCCACCGGTAGGCCATATGTGTACATATATCTGGCTGTAGTCGTAGTCCTCATTATACAGTGTCTGTGTACAGCACTCTATAACATGTCCATATACTCTGTCACTCAAACTGTCAATCAAACTGTCGACACCTTGCCTCCATGTTTCATTTCATTGATTAGCAGAGAATGAGTCAACTTTTGTTTGAGGCAATTATTCCATTTTATATTATTGTCAGCGAGTACTGGTGAAATATTCCTGCTGCATTGTTAAACAATAATGCACTAATTTGTTATTATTTTAAAATAATAGTTTAGTTTTTTTTCATATTTGTACTATATAATAATAATACTAACAATAATAATAATAATTATGCAGGCCCAATATTAAATAATTATCAATACAGCTCTGCATATTGTCCGGTCCAGTTAGGATAATTTCTTTTTAAAGATTTGGAGACATATTCCACCTAAAGATAATGTGAGGAGAAAAAAAGATAAAATACATTACCTAAATTTACACTTAGTGCCAATTTCACTCACTGATTTTAGGACTACCGATGGTTACAATTTCACTGATTAAATTAACAATAATGTCACTGATTTCAATTTAGAGACATATTCCACATGAAGATAACGTGAGAAATCTTTTAAAAATAAATTACCTAAATTTACTTAGTGCCAATTTCACTCACTGATTTTAGGACTACCAGTGGTTACAATTTCACTGATTAAATTAACAATAATATCACTGATTTAACCAAATAAAGAAAATAATAAGTATGAATTTATAAGGGTCAATTATTCCTGTATAATGTAGAAGTATTGTTATAGATTTGGTAATAATCTCTTTCTAGTTTAATAACTGAATTTGGAAATGTAATCAGACCACCATGTTTTGTGTTTCAAGAGAAGATATCCACGACCAAAACAAGAAATGCAATGCTTGAACTTTTGTTGCAATTCCAACTAGTTATACAAAAGCAATCTTTGAAGTTTTGATTAGTTTTGATTAGTTTTGATGTAATATGGTGGTCTTTTGTATTAATTCTGAGAATTTCATTATTTTTTTATTGGCAAACAATATCTCTTGCAGTTTTCATTGATCATACTATTTATTGGACAAAGGAAATAACTACATTTACTTATCAGAAATAGCATCATGTTTATTATGATTATGGTAGATAAAAGATGGTATGCTAGTAATGTTATTGTGACCTAAGTATTAATAGTAGCAACTTTTACAAATAGTGGTAAAAACGTCATGTCTATTTTGTTTGTTGATATATGATATTTCTTTTCTCTACATATAAATAAATACATAAATAAATAATAAAGCATTAAAATATGTAATAGAATAATGGAAAAGCATTACCATAATGACCTATGCCATATTTGTATCATCCTACAACCAAGATATATACTAGTACTCATCTTTCTCTACATATATAATCAAGAGTATTCCTACTAATGTTCCCATGTCATGTTACCCTTCTTGTATCATTGACATTGCTTGAAACCATTTATGTACATTTATACATGTACCAAGACTGTACTGTGTCTATCTTGAATCTTTTATCATATATATTTCTTCCAATAACAACAAACCCTTTAACTTTACTAACATACAGTTACATACTGGTACTGTGTATTCAAAACATATTCACTAAAGCTACGATTTATGGTTCATGGAAATATGTAGGTGTTGTCTGAAAGGATCTACAAGATGAATCCTCTTAAGAAAATGTGTAGGTGTTTATTTCAATCAATTTTTGTTTATTATATGAAAATAGACAGGGAGATGCTATATGAGCCTTCTTTTTGCACAAGCTTAAATTATTTTTGATTGCATTTCTTTCTGATCTCATTGGTTCTTCTCTCATTCACTCGAGATACACGTTTGCTGATCAGATTTGCTGCTGACAATAGGGTTGTAATTTGAAGATATTGGAAAATAATATGATTTTATTAATTGAAGAACATTTGACTGATAAAAGAAATAACAATAGAAAAATACATGAAGACTTCTAAGTGTGATATTTGCCAAGAGTGACGGAATAAATGTGTAAGCCATTTTAGAAACAATATGGAAAGATATACACTTTCTATTTGGAGTGAATATGTGAAATTTCTGAAAAATCATCATCAGACATCTAAATTGTATCCAGGTGGCATGCTGGAAATACATGGAAGGCAACCACATTGATTTCATCTTGAGACATCGATCTTGTTTCTCCAAATTTTAATTAAATCTCTTCTCTTTATTTTTTATTACCAACGTAAATGTATGAATTTGTATATCTGCTTATAATTTTCAAGTTAAAATTGTAAAAAAAAATGGAAACAAACCGAGGTTTCATTAAAATCAGCTCTGAAACTGATTCTCAGATATTTGGATTTCGCTCAGCAAAAGAATGTAAAAATGTTTAAGTCGCGAACAAATTTCTGATTTTAATTAGATTGAAACAAATCGAGATGAAATCAATTATTTTGTTCCTATGCATGCACGTCTGCCTGCACGGATGGAGCAAAATGCATGATTATTGTTGGTGAATACCAAACAAAATTACAAACAATTGTTTTCATTAATAATTTCTGATTTTCAGAATTTTCTTCAGGTTCATGCTCTTATAGCTCCGTAAATTGACACCAGTTGAACATCTTACAAATAATACACGTGAAGCAAACTACCCTGCGATCTGAATTCACTTTCACTTTACCAATCATCCTATCTCTCCATGCATTCAATCCCCCTTTTCTTCCAACTAACTGGCCCTATGTTGTTGCCTTGCATGGAATATATGTACTGTATTTAATGCAGTAAATACCCCCATAGATAAGACATCTGTGGTATGGTGGGATGGTGTGGAAGTATCTCCAAGTCGTAGTAAGCCTGAATATGGGCAGAGAAGTTTCCTGTGGCAGGTGTAGCGAATTAACAAAAATAATAGTTCTTTTAAATTGGGGTGTGTTTTTTTAAATCTTTAAAAAAAAATGTTTTAAATTTAATTTTAAATTAATTCTTATTTGATGTGGGGTTTATGTTGAGGAGTTGCGGGATATGTTGTCAGTTATTGGGTTGGGGGTATTTATTACATTAACTACAGTACAGCATGATTATTTTATGTATGCATGTTTTCCTATATTGTTGCCATGCCCTGTGTTGTATTCTCTTGTAAATGTGTGTTATTGTCAGTAATATGATAGAAATGATAACATATTTTGACATGTTAACGTAAACAGTGATATTCAACAATTGATCACTCAGTACTGTACTTTGAACAATATTTGTTTTAGAATAATTAAATGTTAAATGGTGGTTGCATTTTGATTGTTGAAATGTTTTAGAAATCTAGACATGTCGAATTGTGAATTCACAGAAATTAAATCGGCATGAAATTATTTAGATAGTTTAATTATTTTGAATTAATGTTTATCAATGATGTGCTATGTATGATTGTTTTGAATATTTATGGATTGTAGTATTATTTTTCTGTTATTGTTTACATATGACCAGCTCCTATTTTCTTATTAGATATCAAATTATATTACATGTATACACTTTGTTTGATACTTACATTATTATTTTTCCCCACACACCATTTTATTGGTTTAAATATTGCCCTGATTTTCTTTTTAGTGCACCTACCAAGAATCAAATAACATTTTTTCATTTTTTTCTCTTTCTTTGTTTATGGACTTGAGAATCTTTTAAAGGAATCTTATGTTTAATGATAGTGATCAGTTCTCAAAATGTTCTTATCAACTCAACAGTTGAGAATAGCTTAACTAAATATTTTCTGCATCCATTGCTTAAATACACAATGTTTTCCATGATGGCAAGCTTACTTGTAACAACACAAAGCATCAGTTTTTCATTATTAACATTTACATTTTTTTTTATATTTTAAGTCAAAAGTCAACGGTAAATATTGCAACATATTCAAAATGATATCGTTATAATTTGAATGAATTTGAATTTATTTGTATTTAGTAATTGTCATGGTTTGAACATTTAAAAAGTTGATCAAGCTTGAGTTCATGTGAAATAATTATAGTTCTCTAGTATTTATACATATCCATTTTATTATTAAAATTACGTTAGTACTAGTAGAGACACAGCAATTTAGAATATATAAGATGATATTAATACATGCTCAAGTCTATTTTAAGGTCACAGTGACCTCACTACCGGTAACAGAACCGAGATGCCATTTGATTTTAAAATAAATTGAATTTTTATTTTAGGGGGTTTCCAGTTAACACAATTCAAGTTTCTCATGTATTCACATTGGTTACTTAAATGTTATTCACACTGAAATGTTTCAAATCTTGATTTCCTGTTTTCAAAATATTTTCTTTCAATTTCTTATATTTATTTCTTGGGCACGAACCTTAGTGATTAACAAAGAGTAATTAGCAATGTCATTTGTTGACAACAAGTAGAATTTTATATGTGCATATCAAAGTCTCGGAGAATTTGAAGTTTCTATTCAAAATCAATTTTCATCTTTGGATCATTTTTTAAATATATTTGTTTGGGGTTTGCAAAATGGATTAAATCATTATATAATAGTTTGGCATGAAATGCAATGAGCCCCCTATTTTGTAGATTATCTCGGTAAATACTTCATGGAATGAAAAACAAAAAAACTTCATTTTCTTATTTAATTTGCCCTAACCAAAATTAAGATATAAAATATATTGCACCAGTAATAAAAAACCTGTTTATGTAACGATCACCAAATATTTTGAGTAGGTATTATTTTATGCAGAGGGGCGATGTTCAAAAGAAGGAACAGGTAAAAAGGCTCGATTTGCACATGCTGATGCTCATCTTCCCATACCAGCACGTGCAAATTCAGCCTATTTGCCTGTTCCTTCTTTCGAACATCGCCCCTCTGCATAAAATAATACTTACTCAAAATATACATTTTTTTATTACTGGTCCATTATTTTTAATTTTGTAATTTTGGTTAGGGCAAATGAAATAGGAAAATGAAGTTGTTGTTTTTTCATTCCATGAAGTATTTACTGAGATAATCTACGAAATAGGGGTGTCAATGAATTTCATGCCAAACTATAAGACAATTATTATTATATAATTCTCGGAGACTTTGTGTCAGTACAAGTTATAGAAGACAAATGTTGTGATACTAAGTTGTTTGCATTACACCCTCAGAGTAGATTTCAGAAACTAGATTACTTCATATTCTATCTTTTTTACAATCAGGCATCTACAGACAGTGGTCATTGCTTCGATAAATTAAAAAAATATTTAATTTAGCAACTAGAACTTGAAGATATATAGATTTGCAGCAATGCAATATTTTGGCAGAAAAGAAAGAAGATATTAAATGTGTTATTAAAATTGATCTAAAAATATTTGACATTTTGTAGTCCACTTTAGTAATTTTATGAATATGAGGATTCATTTTTATAATTTATGAACAATATTTATTTATAAAGATTTTTTTTTTCCAAAATATAATATTGGATCAATAAATTTTACTTTCTAAGACTTTGTCCACATTGTAATTGTGACAGATGTCTTACATCAAAGCCCACTTGCAGTACCGTAGTCAGGGTTTAGATTATTTTGTAAATTTATTTTTTGTTTTGCATTGTGATTGCAAATTGAAATGCAGCCTTTGTTAGGTGTAGTATTGTTTCTTTTTTTTAACCCATTTTTTTCCATTGTCCTGTCTGTAGATGCCCTGGTTTTTTACTAGTGCTTCCATGAAGACCCTACTGTCTTGTTGCCAGCCTGGTATACATTGCATGCTGAATGTCTTTTTGCATGGTTCTTTGTAGGTTATGAGTCTGATGATGAGTATGAAGAAATAGAGGGAATTCGCTACACTCGCCGAAACAAAGGCAAAAAATACGCCCTCCTTCAAAAAGACGATTCGCTCGAGCATGGCATGTCACATGACATTCGGACCAATGGCAGCAATCGCCATGCTGGTCACAACACGCAAACAATCTGCAAATCAAATTCGTTCCACAAATCTGAAAAGAGACATAATTCGGAGACACAGTATTCGTCTCAGGAGGAGTTGGGAAGCGATATTGAGCCTGCGTCGAAAAACGCTTATGTGAGGGATCTGCATGGAGGTATAATGAAAGAGCTAGCATTCAAAACAGTAGACCAATGTGCATACCGTATATAATATTATATCTAATGTATGATATGGGTTTTAGGACAGGAATATGGAGGAATGACTTTACTACAATTAATGATCTCGTGATATGTTCATCTATCAGATGGAATTATTATTATTATTATTATTATGTTTTTGAAAGTCACGTTCAATGTTTGTTCAATTAATGCCATGGCAAGGCTTGTCAGGTTAAAGGCAGGATGCAACCATCAACATCCGTAGCACTGAATGTTGCAGTAAACCTGTGAGCATCAGCTGGTACTGACAGACCAAGGATGATAAATGCATTATCACAGTACAGAATGCACATCCTATCAATAAAATGTCAATATCGCATCAGAAAGGATAACTTTCACGAGCGTTGATGCCAGGTTCCCGGGATCGGATTTGAACCCGGGGCCTTTATTTCTGAAGTGCAACGTTCTACCATTACGCTACCATCAGCCCACAGATGGAATCAGTATGGGGAACACAGCTCGGTGTGATGGCACAGTGGTTTACCTGTCGGACTATAAACCATAGGTTCTGAGTTTGAATCCAGCACTGGGCCCTGTCTTTTTCACTTCCATTGCTGTTTCTGTGTAGGATAACATCCTACTAACAGACGATTCATGAACAAAATATATCCGAGCTCCACTAGGTCTAGCAGAAACACAATTGTGTTGAGCCATATATTAGCACAATTCAAATTTTAACATTTCAAATCTGACCAATGTGATACTAGTGTTCACAATAACAAAAATTAATGAGTAAGTGTTCAAATAGCATTTGAGTAAGTGTTCAAATAGCATTGAGCAAGTGTTCAAATACATTTAGTGTTCAAATAAATTGAGTAACTAATCAAATGTGTTAAACACTGTTAGCAATATAGTAATTCCCTTCTGACGAGATATAAGGTAAGTACATTACTTTTCACTCTGGAGTTTTTCGATTCGACATTCACAGTTGCCAAATTGTTGGTTGAATGTGATTTGCAATCAATGACAATTATGATAACTGGTTCAAGGTTTGAAGTCCCAAGAGAACGGCTTTTGGCCGACTAAGTATCCGACTTTGCACCATCGTACAGCATGTAATGAACAAACTTTCCTTACCTTTGCTGTGAGCCCGATTGCATTTTGCCTAATTTATCCCTAATTCTGTCAGTTTCTCCCTAACAACTTTCATAACATTTTCATCCATGAAATATCGTCGTAGTTGGGTGAAAAATTCCCTGCACCAGAAAACCACTCCTTCATCTATGAAATGACATTGGTAGTTTGAAAATGTAATTGTTGTATAGTATATTTTGGGGATGCTCGCAGTCTTGCTTTCATAAAAGCCATACTGATTGTCTGTGCATAAATCAAGGTTTTGAGTCATTTCTTGATCTTCTAAGATAATGGTGTATGCCTTGATTTAGTACCAGATTACAATATTAATATCCTTTTATGAAACACAGGTCAGTTCCACAGAATCACTGGCACTATGCAAGTTGTGACTCTTGTTAATGAATTTTCTATGGAACAAGACCAAGACTTATTTGAACGTGTAAAAGTGAATATGTTATTATTGTAATCGCCTTTGAAACCTCTATATTTATTTTTCAATTTCTTATGTATTGTTTTGCTTCAGATTCCGATACAGACGAGGAAACTGACCGATTGCTTCAGAAACAGTATCAGAGACGAGATCAGTATGTTGAGATTCCGGAACTCAGTGAGCCGCCGGTCAATAGAAGTGCACAGGTATGGCTTGACCACAGCTTGTGCCATAGACCATGGTACCCACAGAACGATCGTAGCGCTATAAGACGCTAACTTCCTGTACATCTGGAGCTAGCTGAGGCTCTCGTAGTGCTACAATTGTTCCATGGAATCGGACCCAGACCCGTATATACGATGTGATGAAGCAGTAGACTAATGTTATGTCCAATAGATCAAAGTTTGGTGTTATTAAGATGATTGCATTTGCATTATTTGCAACACATTGAATTGAATTAGAAAAGTTCTGCTTTGTAATCTCGACGAAATTCATCATCAAAGGGAAGTAACTCTTCGAATTAGTTCAATACAATCATTTGAATTTGAAAGAATGAATCTACAGTGTTATTAACTTGTCATTTGATTATTAAATATTAACTTTGATATTTATCCCTAACAATTTTAATTGTATTTTGGTGGGCATAATTTGATCAACATGTATTTATATAATATTATTGCCAAAAACCACTGATACTGAACATCATCTATAATGATATATTTCTTTCATTCCCCCACAGGCCGAGAAGCGTCGGTCTCGTGCAAAAGAAGGTGAGCAGGAATCATGTAAGCTAACAATTTATTATCCATTTTATCGGCGTTGTTTGTTGGCGTTGTAGTGTTTTCCCCGTGTGTTCTTCTTGAGGTGAGTCCAACCATGAACTCTGCCAACAATGTCTCGAAACGTCGACTTTCCGTCCATCCCTGGAATTTAGTTCCGCAAAATGGTTAAGCAATCTGATTTTTCTGCAGAAAATTATTATCATTCTTGTCTCAAGATAAATTGGTCTATAACACTGCGCTAGATCATCATGTTTCCTTGCAACGTATCTGGATTATTATACATGTTTCCTTGCAACATATTTGATTAATATACATATTTTCTTACAACATATCTCGATTATTATACATGTTTCCTGACAACATATCTTGGTTGCACTGAACTATGGGTCTCATTAGCGGTCATTAAAGATATATGTATCTGTTGGTGGTTTGCTGGTTGAGGGATGTTTGCAATGGTGGTTTATTTCTGTGTTTTGTAACCACTGATTAAAAATACTTTATGTGAGAAATCAAAACAATAATGGAGTTTATACATTTGCTCAGTGATTTAAATTAAAAATATTTACACTTCATGAGTATAATATTTCCATACTATTGCTGTTGAATTTTTCCATTTTAGATTGCAGGTGCAAAAGTTAAATGTAATTGTCGAAGTGAAATATCATTAATATATTATAAATACAAAGAAATCATATCCAATTCTTGTACAAAATCATGTACAAACGGCATGTTCACAATGTGCACCGTATTATTTATTTATTTTCTTATTTTTCTTATTTTATTTTTTCCCCCCTTTTAGTTATAAGCATGTCAATGGTGAAATTGATAATCTACAACTACAAACAATAGACTTGATCTAGGAAAATATCTGAATATGAACAGGTTTTAATTATACAATTGGTAACTTAAATCATTGAAATACATTAAAATATGTATTGCACTGAATGTGGTTGAAGTGGCACCGTTAAAGTGGAATTGTGTTTGGAGTAGATCTTTGCAATATTTTCCGGGTATTTTCTGTCACTGAAAAAAATATTTGGTCATTTCTTGTGTAATCCGTGTGGGTCATCCTTGCCTTGTGGGTCATTCTGGTGGGCTATCTACTGTAAGATGTTGGTGGTGGCGTGTTCATGAGTGGGTCATCCTTGTAGGTTATCTCCCTTTGATGATGTTTTCTTGCATGTCTGTCCTACTGTTCTGCATGCTCTCTACTTCTGAAGTGCAAACCAAGACTTTACAAATTCGAAGATCTGAAATATTAAAATAATCATAAAATGTTGCGTATATATTGTATATTTTATCATCAGATCATTCCATTGTATAGGATAATATGACAGTAACAATTAACATACGAGTACCATTTTTCTAAGTAGATGAAATTGAAATTGTTGTGTTCAAATAATTTGAAATGCCTGTGTGTAGCCAGTTATTCCTCCTACTCCAAACTATATATAGCATTGCTTACATTTCGCTACAATTTTACTATGAAATGTCGTCACTTTCCAGTGCATGAACATTTCTGATGAAACTACTTCAGTAGTTATGCTCAGTGTTGTACTACAAACCTTTCTCCATATTTACTCAATTGAGGTTTGAATTTCACCATGAAAGTTATTACCGTAAAGACAATGTTTACTGTCATTCTATTTATTTAGAATATTGTTATTTATGAATTTGAAAATAAAATTATGTTTGACATATGGAGCACATATTATCAGATATTTTCTATGTATGCTGCATATTTCATATGAAGGCTCCATATATGTAGAAGTGTCACAAATATTAACTAGAATTTATGGACATCTGCTGAAGTGTTGAAACTTTATCAGAACTATTCAGTGGAATATTTTTGCACTAGATAGGGAAACCTCTTTCAGAATTTCCTACAAATTCTAAAAATTCATAATGTATTTACGTGTCATAAAACCCTATGAACAATGCAAGGGGACTGAAATATTTGATGACATATGAAGATGTGTGTTAGAAAAAAATATGAATTATTATACCAAAGTACTCTTTCCCCTATGTGAATGCCCCAATATTTCATCTGTACCTTGTTGGTGAGATTTGTTTGGGCTATCGAGAATATCAGCCACGTACGACCGTAACGGGAGAAAGCACCCCGTACTAACGTGACTTTGTTGTTATTTGTTGTTTTCTCACGCCCTGCATGGACCATGACACCTTCCATTGTCATATGACATTACGATTCTTGGTAAGTTGTCGCGCTGACCAGCGCCATAAACTCATAAGCTCCACTTCAGATTGGTGTTATTGTTTTCCCCCCGATATTTTTCGGAAATCTGGGAAGTAGTGCTGTGTATTTGAATGTCCTTTGCTTTTGCGAAATCGGTTTGAATTTTCGGCTCTTTCTCTGTTTCCTTTTACCCTCTCTCCCCGATTTTGCGTTTACCCCAAATCTAGAAGTTTGGGGGATCTGTTGAATCTATGTGATTGTATATTTAGCTCTTCTTTTTTTTTATGTTGAAATGGGAATGACCGTGTTTTCATGAATAGAAGCAAGATGTTTGTTGTTGATATGCTTGATTTAGAATGAAGGTTTGTATGTTTATGCATAGTGAGAAAATTAATACTATTTAGCCAAACATTTTAGATATTTCTTTTAAACATAAAGAATTTGGCAGCAGATAGAGTTAATGATGTTTCTTATCATACTGATTTAAATATATAGTACATAAGGAATAAGGACATTGTTATAGACAAATCCATTTAATTGCAAATCACTTTGTTGCATATTCTGCTTAGTTGCACCGGATATGCCATATTTTCACGTTAAGATACGTTTCATGCATAGTTGCAGACCTTATTCCGCTTATCTTGCATAGAAAAACAAGACTAGGCATGCAACAAATTTCATTGAAGTAAAAGTGCATAATTGTTTTTTGCTTTGAAGATTATGTTATGTTATGTTTATTTTCTTGTTGATTCATATAATGCATCTAGATGAATCTGAGCTTGTAAAGATTGAAGAAAAAAGTATGTTTTACCAACTTGCTTGACATTCTTGAAAAGTCTGTTTTAGTTTTGAGTTCCATGCCATATGAAATCATTCACACCTGCCTCCTGTCCTTGGTATCCAGGCAATATCTGCACTTCTAGTTACCTTGGTTACAGACCGGTTACCATGGTTAAAAATGGCTATCATTTAGTGTTGGCCAAGATAGTGCACTATCAACATTACTACATTCACTATCCATTCAGTAAAATCTGTACCATGCTTTTCAATGTATATCTGCAGAATATTTCGTAATGAAGCATTTTAGTGCCGAAATCCAATGTAATATGGACACATTGCAAGATAGTTTACGTTACCGGTAGTAGGCAAAAGCATACCAAAAGTAGGAAATAATTTATTAAATTTTTTACTCCTGAGTTATTTTGTTGGTGGTTATACCTTTATGTTGATTTTTCAGTTGGGTTTATGAATCTTGAGCTTTTTCTGAAGGTGCTCATGCGACTTGCTGTCCTTTGTTTTGCATGAGTGAACAAGTTTATTGTCATGAATGTCAACTTTTATTGTTGTGAATGCCAAACAGTGACGTTTGTGGTTTCATAATATGTAAAATTGATAATAGAAGAAATATATGTTTAATGATACCTATTTCCATAAATATCAATGAATGAATCAAGGAAAACTTTCTGACAAGTCATTAATATATTATGAAAAATTCCTAATGGAATTTACTTCTTTTTAGACGATATGTGATCAAAGGGAGACAATTCTCCCAGGCATAGTAATAGTTTTCATCAACAATATACATTTCTGATGTAGGCTGATGTATGAATTTAATGCTGTTCTTGATCATTTGTCAAATACTTTGACTTCACCTCTTATATATATAAATAGCAATTGAATTATCTATATATTTTGACATGTATTTTTTTTAAAAGAAGGTTTTAGTCATGAAAAAGATTTAGTCATGAGAATGTGTAATTATTTTCAATAAGTTAAAGCAACAATATGCGTGCAACTTGTAACGTTTCTGTCCAGTACACGTTCGCGATCCTGACAACCCTGAAGTCTTGATCGAGGGAGTTCTGTTCCGTGCACGATACCTGGGATCCACGCAGCTCGTGTCTGAAGGCCAGCCTTCTAAAGCAATGAGGATGATGCAAGCTCAGGAGGCTGTAGGGAGGATTAAGGTGAGACTATGTTCCTAACAACTTGAAAATGTCCAAGTATCTTGTATTTTTCTACGACTTCAATTAGAACTGATTTTCGTGCACCATACGTTTTGTTTTGTTTGAAGGAATACAGATTGTTATGCTTCACTGTAAGCTATATCAGACTGGTCAGACATAATTTCTGTCTTTTTAACTTTCCTTGTTGACATTTGTTGTAAATGGGCAAACGATTCCATCAGTGACGCTAATCTAATAAATGACATGAGATGAATAATACTGACTTGACAAATAAGTGCATGATATATACTAATAACACTCACTAACTGAAATGCACGTGTTTCTTGTATCCATCACTTCAATATGTTGCACTCTAACATTGACAATGATTTTACAGGTGCATCAATCAATAACACTATCTCATTAACAAGAACGTCATTTAGAATATTGATAACGATTTTACAGGTGCATCGATCAAGGTGATTTGTATTTCTACAGACCAATATATTTGATGCATTACATATAATCTCATTAACAAAATATCATCTAGAATATTACTGTCATTTGTATTGTCGTAGATATATTATTTCAGTCGAATAATAACTGAATTCGTCTGTACACCGTCTGAGAGCTGTAAGCTAGTTAGCGTGTCTTCCATCTATCATAGACTGCGCAGACATTTGGACAGAGAACATGAGAGACAGTCGGCAATAAGCAAATTTCTCCTAGTAATGGATCATTTTTATCTGGGTTATGTTTTTACCACAGTCTGTTCATGTTCTCGGCCAAGCTTTCATATCATCAGTCATACTGTACCGATAGCCAAAATACAACCAGTCGTGTCTATATTATTGAAATGTTAATCAGTCGTGATGATGCTAAATGCAAATGTATCTGAAAAAAAAAAAGATCATAATTTTATTATCAGATTTGCATTACTGTTGTCCTGAGATTCTGATTTCGTTTTTTTTTGTCATCCACTATTCCAAAATTATATTGATATTGATATAAATAAACGTGCTTTGGCAACCTTCTGGATAAATATTTCAATAAAGCTTCCAGATTTATTACTTTGTTATTAATTTATATGTGAGTGGGTCATAAGGCTATTGATAGCTTAATAGACATTTCTATTTCGATACTTAAGCCTAATAAACAGTCAGTTAGACATTGTTTAGCCCTTTCTGGTATTTATTGTTGGAAGTAATTTATATAAATGGAAAATAAATAGAAAATACAGTCTCCTGTAGGCTTCCGCTGACAAAAGTTTATTAGTTGATGGTTATGTCTGGATGACTCATCAGTAGTGATACACTGAGGATCTATTCCTGAATCTTGTACTCACGATATCTTAGAAATTGTGAACCATGTTTAACCCTACTTTCCCCCCCGTTACCTTATAGTGCATAGACTGGACCATGTATTCATGCAGGGGAGAGATTATATCTGTTGTAATTCGATAATTCTTTTCAACGCAAAAGTTATTTAGCTTTTCTGTGGCAGAGGGTTGTAGCACAATGGTCGAACATTGGACTTTGGAGCAAAAGGTCCTGTGTTCAAATCTTGTCACGGAAGCTCGCATCAATGTTCATGAGTAACATTACCTTTCTGACTTGATCATGACAGTGGGTAAGTGAATATGGAGTTTAACGTCGCTGCGGGAATCTTTCACCCATTTGCGACGAGATCATGATAGGATGGCCTGTCTATTACTATACTGTGACAAATGCAGTACCTCAGTCTGTCAGTACCAGCCTGTGCTTGCAGGTTTACTGCAACATTCAGTGCTACAGATGTTTCTGGTTTGCTCTTGCCCTAAGCAGACAAGGCATAATCTTGAAAGCGGCTCTAAACCCAACTTTAAAACAAATAAAATTAAAAAATAGCTATTCTGTGGCTTTCATGTAGGTAAGATACTAAATCAGTGGGATTGATATACAGATGAGCTACATCTGAGACTAATCTACTATTGACCATCTCCCTGCTGGATTGGACACAGGCACTATTCTTTAGGGCATGTTTCATTGCCCTTCAGTATGGAGTCTTTGACACCAGGAAGTGAATGGTCTGTAAAAGGTCAGGCAGCCATGATCTTCAAACTTATTGTCAGATTTCTTGGACACTTTTCTATGCCATTGAAGAAGCCAAGATAATGCTAAGTTTGCTTTTTGCTTTTCTGTGCTTTCTGATTGCAATTCTCTCTGTTTATTCTAAAACAGCTTTGAAATATTCCTGTGGGGTAATGTATACTGTAACTCAATTCAAAATGTCATTAACTATGTTATCCTTTAACATTATTCCCTATAAAAAAAAAGGAGATTCATAACGAAAGTTTTAAAATCAACATAATAATTTTGCTTGCAAAGATTTGGTACTCAATTACTGCGTAAACTGATATTTTAAAATAAATTGATGTTAATATATAAATTGTACAATTAAGAACAATGCATTAAGTGGGGTTTGCTATAAACTGGTTTATGTTTTCCATGTGATGACTGGGTCAGAGATTGTCGTTGCAGCCATGCATCCAGTGATCCAAGACCTGTTTGTAGAATAAATAGAGAGCTCTTAAGAGCATAACTGTGTGTTGACTTAGATATATTCTGGTTTATTTATTCAAGGAAGTCAATATTTTGCATTTCCTTGCCAATTTATTGTCTACTTTCATTTTCCGTTTGATATCAAGAATCAATCGCGATTTCCGATAACAATTCTGCAACAAGCTCATGATAACCAATATAAGGTAAATAAAAATTGCCTTTAATTTTTATGATTTCAAATGATATTGGCACAATCCTTATAAAACTAAACTTCAAGACATTTTTAGAAGGCATATTGACAATTTTGATGAATTGCTTGCTGAAATTCAATCTAAATACACGTATAGCACTGTTCAGGAAATTTTGAAGAGGTCTGTGGAAACAGATTCTAAGTAAAACAGCAAATCTTGTCTAGACGTCAATATACAATGATGGACATTCAACTAAATTCAACCAACGAGGAACTGGTTTACTGTACTGAATAGATCTATACACATATTGGAATATCCAGTGCAAACTTTAGTTTAAAGGCACAATATCACAGATATTTATGGTTGTTTTGGACTAGTTCTTAGCTATAACTGCAATGTAAATTCACTTGACATACATAAAGTCATGTTTGTACTTCCAAAAAGCTTTCCACCTCTGTGTGTTTGACAAATCTTCACTCTGCAACCCCACCTGCGACTCTTGGAGTCGGGTTTAAATCAAATACGTCCAACGGCTTCTTTATACATGATGCAAAAGGGACATAACCATGTTTGCTCGCACATATTCCTATTAGAACAGTGACAAGATAAATAGCGGAACGTTCCCCTATTTAATATAAAATATTATTTGTTTTATAACTATCGAGTGCTGGGGGATGAATACATCAGTAAAAAACAACTTTTGGGTGGATAAATCAAGCGTAATTAGTCACAGATCGAAATTTGTTTGTCCGATTATTCATGTTTATCAACTGTGATATTATGCCTTTAATAGATGCCGCTATCAGGTTTACTTGGTTAAAAAAGTAATCTGTATGATTTCTTCTTAGACATTTATTATTTTATTTATTATTATTATTATTTAAATATTTTAAAAATCCAGTTTTATCATTTTGTCCTTAAATTAGTGTTTGTCCATATAGACCTGCATATTTAACCTACTATACTTCAACACAACTATTCACTCCTAAAATTATTTTTAAGGTTAAACATTCATGCCAAACTAATATTAGTAATAGTACTAAGTAAAATTTGAGTTGTAATTTTGTCATAAGGATAAATTTGACTTACTAATTTGCAAAGATGGGCATTTTGAAATTATTAAATATTTCAGAATTCCTTAATCCCCATTTATTTACAAAAATAAATGTTTTTTATCTACTCATTGAACTACGATAAAGTTAAGTACTGGCTAATTTAGATTGTAATGGAAAACTAGTTGACGACTCTGTGACCTGAAATATACGTTGATTAAAACCCAATGAAGTGGTCATTTAATGGGTGATACCACGTCCCTAGTTGATTGTGTCTGCCCAGTTTCATGTTCAGATGCTCTAAATGGACACTGGTAATGGTAGCCTTGGGAGAACAAATTATCTTTACACAAGAACCACCTTGAAATATCATACCGACGACGGTCTCTGATTATTTTTGGAAGCAATCTATGACATTGTGTGTCACTGGAACTATTAGATATGAGAATCTGTACATGATTCTTGTGAGGGTTCACTAGATATTGCCGCCGAATTATGGTTAGCGTTGATCACCGTATTTACCATAAAAACATGAGTAAGTCTGGGAGAGTGATATCTCCAAATTCTGCCGGATTTGAAAGGATGTGTTCTGGAACCTTGGACAAACGTCTTCTAAGTGGTCAATTTAATCAAAGTTTGCACTTTTGAAGGTATTATTGCCATAAGAAATCATGATCATATTGCACTGTTAGGCTGCACTGGAACAATTGTATGTTCCATTGTTTTATAATAGGTATGGCAATTTTCAGCTGATTTATTTGTCCTGGGGCTGATTTTGTTTGTACAATTGTCTGTTGCCATGCCTGTAAATGGTAATAATGGAAGGTTTTAGACAGAGAATTTATTATGAGAATGATTTTCAATTCCTGAAGACTTGGCAATGATTATTATAATTGGCTGAATTGAAATAAAAACAAGTATGTGGTATGTACACATTAATGTGCATTTATTATTGACTTTTCTTTTTTGTCTTGTAAGAGAATTGTTGAATTTCTATCCCCATTCATTTATCTGACTTTCTATGGATCTATACATAAATATTCTATTATTTTTGGTTGCTAAATAATGTGTTCATAAATAACTTACTCATGCATGGTTTTCATTTCCTTACCTTTCCTCTAGATGTCATTACCAAAATAAATGTGGTTATTTTGGGGAAATTGAAATACATGTAGTATACTTATTTTAATCGATGAATTATATCAAACCTATATCATCAACATCTTCACATTTACCCCCGCTCTCTCTTAGGCCTCGGTAAGTCCATTCTGTTGTCCTTGACTTTGTGCAATGTCTGTCCTTGACCTTGTGACCTCTCACTGTCCTTCACCTTTAGGTTATTTATTAACATTAAATTTTAATTGGTCTTGTTTTCAACATTGATGTCGTATTTTGATCACTTTGTTGTCCTAAATCTTTATGTTGTTTATTACTATTGTCTTGTCCTAATTGTTTACGTTGTCCTTGACCTGTGGTTTGTCTAACAACTGTTGTTAGTAATTTGTAGATTTCATGTCAATATTTGCATGACCTAATTACTGAATTCTAAGAAGATCAACTTCATTCTATGGCTTTCACTGACAATATTAAGTCAGCAATAGATTGTATCAACAATGTACACAAACAAGTGAATTCCACGTGTATCGACGAGTGCAGTAATAAACAGCTTAATGTGTTGGGGTTTAAAAAAAATTAAATGTGCACTTTACTTTAAACCCCTAATAAGATAATGGTGAACTTTTTGTCAGCCTAAATATTAAAGAAAATATTTTAATGATGTTAATGTAATTCAATTTCCAAATTGGAAAATAGTTCTTTACTTGCATATTAAATTAAATAATTACCTAAACGTCCTTTTAATGATTTTGGCATACTAGTCAACAAAATTATAGTACTGCGTTATCTCTATTGAGATATATATGAGGACTACAATGAAAAAAATGTCCGGTTTAATTCGCTTTGTGATTTTGCCGATTTCATCACAGCGTAATCACCACCATATTAAAATTCCACAATATTAGCAAGCAATTTATTGTTTTATTTTTTTATCGGCATGTCAGTGTCTTTAATAAAACTGCAGTTAGAACTATTAACCTTTCACACTTTGAGTGGACGCACTGAAAACAGTCAATACTGCGAGCACGCCATCGTAGTATTAAAGCTTAGCTATCATTTAATTGCGTGGTTTATGGAAATGGCCACTTTGTGCCAGACTTCAATTTTGTACTTAGTTTGATATAGAACACTGTTCTAATGCCAGCCCTTTCCATGCTCTGCGAAAATATCCATTTCCCTGCTCCCAGTGCAAAGAAGAAAATCTGCCAATAATTACACAGTGTTGAGTTCACAAGCAAATATCTAAATTTGGTTTCGGGAGTTGAAGACGGAACAACTTAGATTGGGTGATCATTTGAATTGAAAAATGGACTGACTGACTACACCCACGGATATGTTGACAGACTTCCAATAGTTCCATTTCAGTTGTGTGAGTTCACGGGTAAACGTTTCTATCTGATCTAACGTCGATCTAGTCAACTCGAGACGGAAGCGGACGGGATAATCATCTGGCGTTATCTGGTTGCCTCGCTGCTAACTATTCCTGGACACTGTTTAAGTTTGTATGATCGGAAAGATTCGTCGTACAATTTCGATATTCAATTTCTCACGAGTGTTCATTCTTACCATTTTCACTGGAGTATTACGGGTGATGTTTGGACTTTCGTCTACCTGGTCAGATCGATTTCAAGTATTATCAGTATTTGTCCAGTTACATTTAATAAGCATTCATCAGCTATATTAAGAAAGATGAATAATATTTACTCCCTCACGTGTAAATATGATACTGTAAATCACAAAAGAATGCGTCACTAATTTAATGCTATCTCTAGTTTTTAGACGTAAATGCGACACCAATAAAATGCGAACAGTCGTGTCTCCATACTTGTCAGATAGCATTGAACACCCATTTAAAAGCTCAATCCTCACTGACTGTCATATATCCTACAATTATTCGTATTGACGAACGTTAAGTGTAAAATTTCTGCCGTCATCCAGCGAGAAGTGTCACGTCTTCGAGATTCAGTAAACGAGTGGGTGGGTACCATGTGAGGAGAATGGTTAACATCGTATCGCTTTATTAAGTCTCGCTCGTCAGTGTTCGTAAGTCGCAAAAGTAACACAGATCTCTCCCTTGAAAGCGTAATTTCTTAATTATTAGTGTGTGTGAAATAGAAACATCTAAAAACGACTTTTAAAATACGAGCCAGAGTAGCTCCAGGTTTCTACCAAACTCTTGCAAGGCAGGTGGGTGATTAAAAGAGTAATTCCGGGCACTGTCCTCATCTGATATTCATGGACTTTGTGTGAATTAACTGATCTGTCTACTTGTGTAGCATTGTTGTTGACTGCCACAGCTGATACATGAATAATACATGTTGTGCCTAGCCGGAGTACTAAGCTTACGGTACTTTAACAATTTTCAGAACCATGGGGTTTATGATTTTTTTGGTAGGGGGAAATATTATGGTATTCAGGCACGTAGCTGTCTATGCTGCAGATATGCAGATACATCCACGTCAATTTCCTAGCTAACTTGAGTTTTTAAGCAAAAACATAAACATAGTACAATAGTAATACTGGCAAATCCACATTAAAATACCCCTAATACACACCTGGTATTGTATGAGATCAATTGTTATTTTTCTTTCTTTTCATACTGTATGTTTTGTCAAGTTGATACTGCATACAATATGATATACAGAATTCTGTTGAAACAACAAAGCCAAATTCACCAACCTGTAGAAAAAATCCAATTCACCAATTTTCTCACTAGGTCACTGTTATGATCAAAGATTTGCCTTTATCAATTTTATATCTCTTAACCAAAAGGAATAATTCACCAACTTCCGTTGAGCAAAATAAAAATCAAATTCACCCACTTCCTTACTCACTCACTTTGATGAGCAAAAAACCTGCCGCCAGCAATTTAATATCTCCTAACCAATTTACTCAGGTTTATTTTGGTCAAGATGTGAGAAATGTTTTATTTTGGCATCCTGGCCAACAGCAATTGCTGTCTAATTATTTTCGCAGACTTTTGTTACAATTTAGTGTATATTGCTGAGGGGGCAGTCATTAGGTATTCTGGCCATGCACGTAGAGTTGTAGTAAATCCAGAATCGGTATCATCATTTGTCACGTGCGATTGACTATGCGAATTGGAAGACATATTTATTCCAAACTTTTGCTGACAAATTGGTATCTGTTTAGGTATTACAAAATTCGTCTACATTTCCTATGTTGCTGCATTTGTTAATCCATAATTTCCAGGAAACGATTGTAATTATTTTGATGTATTTATATTGTTAATTGCTATTATTTTAAGGATGAGTATTAACGCAAGAGACTAATGCAGATTTAGTAGAAGGTTCTGAAAAGAAATAATAATAATAATCCAAAAATATATAATCTTACCTCCTCTTTGTTTTTTCTTTGTTTTTTTAGCTCTTTATGATGAAAGTCTTCATGATAATTACTATGTAATATGTAATCTTATCAGAGGATGTATTACTATTTTACCATGCCAAAAGCGTATTAACCTTTGCTGTAGGACAGTTTTCTATTTCCCTAAGTTGTTTTTTAGATGGATCCAATGTCTGAGCTATGATGAGAAAATTCTCTTTACCATCCTTTGCTCTCCATCAGACCTAATCTGCCCTAGTGGAAGATTAAGAATTTGCAGTGTACCGTACGATCCCCAGTACTTATTTTTCTATATTAATTTGTAATTTGTAGGTAGACATATTTGTAGTTCAATGCACCATGTGACCATATAAATGATGGTTCAGTGAAAGATAAAAAGAAAAAAGAAAAATTAAATCTTCAAAATATTGATAAAATGAATGGAATTCACCCTCTGCTGGATTAGGCATAGACACTGTTCTTTAGGGCATCTCCAGTTGCCTTCAGCATAGAGAGGGTTATAGAAGAGAACAACTTTACTTCTGAATAATATATTGCTCATTTGTATTTCACAATATTTGTGTTTAGAAAATGTTCATTAAGAAACATTGGTTGTTTTTTTTATACCTAGGAAATAACCGTATTCACTACAGCAAAGCATCTGTTCCTTGGTTGTTCATGTGTGTAAATCCAATGTGCTAATGTTCTGCAAAAAGACCAATTTCGTAAGATATGGATTTCCCCGTTAACACTCAGTTGTAATTCTCCGATAAAAGCAAGTTCATTTCGTGTGGTCATCATAGTTGTGGAACTCGTCTTCCTGTTTGTCCTTAATGTCCCCTAAATGAGCGGACATTTTTAACGGAAAGCCCCTTTAGTTCAGCCAATGTATGGCTCATTTCCTGAGTCGATGTCGTAGGCTATCGATTCCATCATCTCCAATCACGTGTACCTTTTGCAATTTAATTTTTTTTAATTTCCTAAACCTGTTGTGTTGCCATAGGCGGAAGCACTAAAATGTTATCTAATTATCATTCTTTATTATTATTATTTGTTTACATGTTAATGTCTATTGTACTCTATGCTTGTGTGATGTTGTCGACTTTAATTACTCTTTGATATCAGCATGGAATTGGCTATCAAATTTTAAAGGCATACCTGCAGCCAACTTTGTGAAAGGGGTGAAAAGGTTAATTTGAATATATTATATGTAATATTGATTTTGATATTGTCTTTTTCCAATCTCTGAAATTATGCATGTACTTTCTTCATGAAAGCTGCTGTTATTAATCTTGGCTGTTTACTTTTGACTTTTCAATATATTTTAGAAATGTGCTATAGTAACTTTTATTCATTCCATTTTTAAAGAGAAATTGTTATTAAACTACCATATTGCATTTGGCGCTTAAGTACTGTACGTAATTACAGTAAGGTTTTTACATGGTCAGGTTATCTTTTGCATGATTATTATTAGTAGTATTGAGTAATGTTCACTATTCACACTTTCTTTATGAATGTTAGGCACAAAATGTTTATCAAATTTTCATTAATTGTGTGCCATAGTTATTGAAATATTTGTAATTTGAATAAGTTATAAATAACACACATACCTACAGCTGTACTTAAATGTTACTATTGTATGTCAAAGCCAGCAAATAATGTTATATATCAGAAAACTACCCACTATAAATGATATTAAATATAGATGTTTACTGTACACATTATTACTAGAATTAAAGAATTAAAGCAATGAATTTTGAACCAATATTGCGTATGTCTAAATCTTCATGGTTTGTATTCTTTAAAATGTCTGCATATTCCAGCTAGATTAAGTATCATTTACAGAATAAATATTAATTAGTCACACTGAAATATTCAATTGATTAATTTGATTTAATTTGTACATGTTTCTTGATATTTTGAATGAATTTTTACATTTACATTTTGTCTGTTGCCATGTTCAGTGTGTTACTGTCATAGTGTTGGCCACACAACATGATTGGCTTTATTTTGCAAATATGTTGCTGCAGTTCAGTCTAAGTCCAGTTTCCATCACTGTAGGCGTTGTTGCTTGTTTTTATACATGTGTTGCATTCATCTTCAGACATTGGGCACGTTACATTTTGGTGAAAAATATCAGGTAGTTTACCAAAACATTTATTTATTTAATGGAATTAGTTTATTTCTTGACCTACCGCTGGTCATTGTGACATTACTTTTGTCAACACTTTATCTCGTTTGACTGCTTTGTATGTTGATCAATGGCAAGTTGTTCATCATTGTTTATGTGTTACATCCATGAATCACGTCACCTTGTCATCCATTGTCGTCACTGTTGTCAAAATTCAAAAGTTCTTTGATTTAATTTTACGATATTTTTATTCATGAAATATTAAGCTAATACCAAAAAAAATATGAATTGGATAATTAATAATTGAATAACATTAATAACATTTAATTATTAATGTATTTAAAGTTTGCGATTGATTATACAATTACTGTTAGTATTTAACTCTTTATAAATGTTCGTCAGTATGGTACAGACATTGTGGAGAAATAGTTTAGATAATGGTGAATGGTCACTTCAACATACAAATTTCTGGTTCAAGCTATCAATTATCTCATAATCTATGTCTTTTTATGTCTTGATAACATTTTTGTTTCCTAATTAGCTTAACAATGTAGATCTTCTAAGTGATGTAAAGGTAAATCAGTTATCTTTCTCTGCTAAATGCACTTTAGAGTATGTGCTTCATCAGTGTTGCATACAAGATTGAAATACATATTTGTTGGTAGTTCATTAATATAGAGCTTAAAGCTGTGTAAATGTTTCCATGGATTGATCAGTGATCTCAATTTTATTTAAATATTTTATTATTTTTCTAAAATGAGTTTGAAATTTGCCTCAAAATGTATCGCATGTTGAAAGCTACACTTCCACGGTTAGCAGCAAATAAACATGTATTTGGGAAAAGTAACAATATTGCACACATGTTACTTAACTTCATAATGCCAGTTATGATTTATGGGCTGAAAAGTATATAATTTGAATATACTTTTCAGCCCATGATACATTCATGTCAAAATACAAATATGAAGTAAAAAAAAATTCAATTACTTTACTGTATGCAACACTTGACAATGTATTGCTAAGCATTCAATTCTAATAGACAATAGCTTGTTGAAGTGTTATGAGTGGACGAGTTTACCAATTCACTGTTGCACATTTCACATAGTGTACACATTGTTTTGAAAAATTAACCAATATATGTAAGTAAGCATATGGTATGGAATTAGAAGTTTTTGTTTAGGTATTAAGAAGTATTTTCATAATGGTGTAGTCATTTAACCAAATAGAACCATTTCTGAAAGATATTTGTGCACAGTGTCATTTGTGAATATCTTTACAGTCATCCACATGTTTGCATTACTGAATCCCCTCAGTTAAGTTAAATATTGATGAAAAACGTAATAATGTAGTTATAAATAATTGAAGGATCATATTGTATGTTTAAGAAAAGTGAGTGTATATTTACCATATGATAAATTAGGTCAATGCTTTTGAAAACGTGATATTAATGCCAATAACGAATGCGTCAGTACGATAACAACCCAATACATTTATCTAACAATTATTCCCAGATTTACACAGCTTCCATAGCAAAACCTGACAATCGTGTCAATATTGACACTATATCTATTCCTTACCCTCTGTTTATTGCCTCACCGGAGTTTTCATTTGTATTTTGACCCGTAGGAATTGCGATCAGATATTTGAAGAGTAGGTGTGTCCGAAATTGATTTTTTGATTAACACAATTTTCACCACGTGAAAGTGTGGATTCCGATAAGACCAGGGTTTTTCGAACGCCATTAGCGCAAATTGATCAATGATTACTCCATTAGGGCAATACGTACATGTGTGATTAACACAAGTACTGTTTGAATGCCCTCGGAATTAGTTTTGGGAGTCGGGAAATCCACCAGATTAATGGTGTGTATGTGGCCGAAATGGTTCTGGCACTGTTCACAGTCGGGGGTGCCGAGTCTATTACCGCTCTTCAGTGATGGAGATAAATAATACAATATTAACTAACAATCTCGATTCGAAGGGGGAAAAGGTCAACAGTTCTCTCGTGATGCTTTGCGACAATAAACATCGTTTAGTGCGAATATAAGGCAATTTCGGTCGCGACTTTGGAGTCACTTTGGTTGGGATGGTGTTTTCGGAATCTGATAATGTTTTGGCATGGGTATGGGGATCTTGGAGGTCATGTGACTTGGCTCTAGTTTTCCCTGAACATAATCTTCATTGAAAATGTTTGTAAAATATGTCCAAATTTGTAAAACAAAATATTTTATTATATAAATTTGTCACAAGTTGTAAAAAGTTGTTTAAACTGATATATAATGTTCTGGTTTATCAACAGTTATCACCATAAAACTTGAGAATATTGTTAGATAAAGCTATTGTAGCGATAAAATGTGTTTATCCAACCAGAATGAACATTTGTAGCAGCTTCTGAAAATTTAACTTACAATCAATGTTCTGGGTATCGTTTCTCGAATCTCTCATATCTACTACAAGAACATAAGGATTCTCATAGCGATCTCTAATACCGGTACATGGGGATTGTGCACTTACAAGAGTGCTATGGTCTCATAGTGGATATGAGAGCTTTGAGAAACGATACCATGAGCAACGAGGCCCTGTGCCCTTCACCAGACACTGACAAGCACTCAGCGAGGTCCCGTGGGTGACATCGGCTGTCCAGAACGAGTTCAATATATTATTCAACCCAGGACGGTGCTGTCTGCTCTTGGCTAATTCAGCCTATGTAAGAGCATTCAGCTAAGAAAGTGATGTCTTCTTGGTGGAGATATATGGTTCACCCCAACATAGCCACACCTGTGTCTAAACATTGTCAGATAGCAGAATTCATCTTCTTCTTTCCAAGGCTATTAGTAGAATGGAATTAATCTAGTCTTATTGGATATATTTTTGTATTTTATACAAATTGAAAATTAATGAAAACTTTCTTTCTAATCACATCCATACCAAAACATTGTCAGATAGCAGAATTCATCTTTTTTCTTGCCAAAGCTATTAATGGAATGGAATGAATCTAGTCTTACTTTTTGTATTTCACACAAATTGAAAATTAATGAGAACTTACTTGAGAAAATAAAAATAAATTCTAATCACATCTGTACCCAAACATTGTCAGATAGCAGTCATTAGTAATGCCATGGTCAACTAGAAGTAGAATGGGATAACTAATGTCTTCTTGGATAGTTTTTTATTTCGTAAAAATTGAAATTAAAGGATAATTTAATTTATTTAAGAAAATAATATTTCTATCTATAGTGTATGGGTGAAAGATTCTCACCGAGACCTGAAACAATAACTCACTCTCGCCAAAACATTGTCAGACAACAGAATCCGCTTCCTTGCCAAGGCCAGAATGGACTAAATCATGGCTTATTTTGATATTTGTGCATTTCATAAACATTTTAATTAAATGGTCCTACATTTCCTGTATTTCCAAAAATAACATTCTTTCAAAAACAAATACGAACATCGTAGTTTCTCTTTGGGGAAATACATACGGCAAAATGTTATAGATCTTTTTCCCCAACACAGGATCAATTTAATAGTGTTTCCATCCAAATCTGGCGTCTGTGATAAATAGCTTATTGTTTACCATATATACAATTGCAAGATATCTGTCTCCGGGATTGCAGACTATTATACTGGCCGGCTATTCAGTTCTGCGACTCCATAACAAACAGCCATTCAACGGGAGAGTTCTTCAAGGCACATTTACATCATGTCTACACATTTTTATAGCAATATAAATCTCTTAGGCCAACTTGAGGCATCCAATTTGGATGGGTGCATTGGTGTTCCAGAGAAAGCTGGTTTAACCCTCTCCCTGTTGTATTAGACATAGACACAGGTTATTTGGGTAGCTGTGGTTGCCTCCAGCATGGAGAGGGTTAAATAGACTGCATATCGTGGTCTGAGTAGGCATGATTCCTGCATGAAGTCAGTTTGGTCAGCTTGATGGCCCGGCGTAAATAATTTGTCAAAATATTTTATTTCCATTGCATGCATGTTGATCAGTACAATGGTGTGTTTTGCTGTTGAAATGGAATGAATGTGATTTTTATTTTATTGTGTCGTGTTGACTAGCGCAAGTCTTTTTACCTATTCAAACACAATTATTATTTTTTTCTTGCCCATGTCCATTTAAAATTTAAATTTCTGTAATAATGAAATTCAAACATTTCGTAAAACTAATGCATAGAGATTTATTTATAATGAAAATATTAAATTAATTTTTAACATTTTGGAAGATGTTCTTTGTCGCCTATGGGTGAGATATTCCCACTGTGACATAAAACATTAATTAATTCATTTTTCAAAATACTCATATCTAGGCATGTATGAAACACCAATGACAATACCATCAATATAAAAAAGAATAGTGATTTTCTTTTTCAACGACTTCTCACGTATACAGGAGGTTTGCATGCACAGTATGTTTTAAGCCTGAACTATTCTGACCTCTACTAACTTTACATAACCTTTTACATGCTAAAATATTGGGTTATCCTTGTATGCCGTCGAAAGCTTGGATTTCTCATGAATGCATACTATTTCAGCAACTATCAAGGTGCAAGACTATGCGAGTGTTCTTTAAATTGAAGTGTTGAAAGGAGAAATGTTATTGACGCGATTAGACATGTTTGTTTGGCTTTTCTTCTTCTAGGCACCTGAAGGGGAGAACCAGCCCAGCACGGACGTCGATCTGTTCGTATCCACGGAGAAGATCATGGTTCTTAATACAGATCTGCAGGTACACCTAACAACATGCCATTTTATCCTTGTGGGTTATCTCCCTTGTTTCATGGACACGGCCTGATGTAATACTGTTTATGTAACACATGCAGTTGTCTTCACTCACAATGGAAATTTCCTAACGGTCGGAAACAGGAAATTACACGTCGGGCGAGTCTCTGACGTCATATATTACACATAAACTGACCTGACCGTTTCCGTAATGATAACCATAGTGTTACGAAACATATACATCAAGATGCAGTTTCCATAAATATTTTTTTTAAATAATTAAACATATTGAGCATTTTTGAGTAGTTACATTTTACCATTAGTATGTCTTTAGTTTTAATTACACTATTTGCTCTCTGATATTATAGATATTATTTCTAGATTATGCTTTTTGTTTTTGTGTTTGGTCAAAATTTTAAACGAGATTAAATCTAATAACTCTTGCCTACATCTTATATGAGTAAATACAAATTCTTTTAGGAACTATAACATCAATAGCTGCATTATGCATTCGAACACTGAGTTCCAGTGCCAAGGGGGTCGAATTGTTTGCTGGTTGGACTGTAAACCAGTATCAAATCCTTGACATTTAACTACAGCATTGGCTGTAAGCATTTCCTTTGGATGATAAATTAGTCCCCGACTCCTCGTTAACCTAATAAAATGTAGTTTGCCAGTAAGTGATTTTGTCTTGTCCTAGTCTTCCTGTAATCAACACTCGAAATGCTTTGTGGAAATGTCTGAGTTGTCAAAGTGAAAAATAGTTAAAGAATTCCTCCCGGCTCCACGTTTGCCTTTCTTCCCCTCCCCCCGTCCCCCCTCCAGACGACGAACATTACAGACCACGTTGACTTGAGCCGCGATTGCCTGGATCAGTTCTGTGACAAGCACTAACTATTGCCGTCACATCCATCCCCATTTCCCTTATCACTGTTGTCCGTCTTCAAATTACCCCCTGAGGGCTGCGAGCTCGTTGACACCTGAAATTCCTCTAAAACATTTGTGCAGGAATTATCCGATTTTCGCCCGAAGTGACGAGAATCCCCACAGAAAGAAGACATTTGTAATTGTCTTAACAGTCGGTCATCTACGTGTTAGTTGGCGTTGTTTCACCTCGGTTCAACTTGTTTACGCCAGATCCGTAACTACTGATGATACCTGTGAAGAGAAAACACACAAATGACCCGCCTCTCCGGGTCTGTTTCACTAGGGACGGTAATCAAGGTCTAGTTCTTGCTCCTGCACCGTTCCATTAACCCGCTGACATTTTCACACCCCAGACTTGTTTCACTTCTTGTTTGTTTTCGTTGTCTATGGTTTGTCCTTCCTTCCTTTGCTGTCAAACCTTTTGAAGAAGATTTATTTTTCATTAAGTACAAATGACATTATGGGATAATGGCAGCTCCGATGGCCAGAAGATTAGTAGTGCCACTGTTAGCTTAGCTGGTCTGTAGACCAAGGGATGAGTCGATAGCATCATGTAGCATCAGGACTTCATTGTTGCAGGAGATTAGTGGTACCACTGTTAGCTTAGCTGGTCTGTAGACCAAGGTATGGAGTTGATAGCATCATGTAGCATCAGGACTTCATTGTCGCTGAAGAACAAGTCGATGTCCAACACTGTACTGCTTCTTCGAAATTTGATTACGCTTGGCAGGGTACAAAATGCAGAACAGGAGGGGTTTTGTGTGATTGCATTTCAGCACGGTACACTGGCTATGTTGAAAAAGTAAATCGAATTCGTTGTGTGCTAGATAGCAGGGTCAGACATGTTATGGTCTGATTTGATTTATTACATGGATTTCATGCTTGTGACCTAGTTCATTGTGACAATTCTGTTATTATTGGTAAAAACTATGGGTCTGGTTCCTGGTTATGAAAATACATGGTAATTCTGACATCCATATTGAACATGTTATGAAATTTGGCCTGTCTCTCAGCAGCTATTGGATCAAACATTCACTTTGCTTGTTTGGGGCATATTTGTGTTCCACTACTGCCCCAACTCTGATCATTAATGTAGAACCGTGTCTTATATGTCTATATATACATGGTACCCCCTAAACTATAATGTTGGTGCATGAATAAGGCTTGTTTGAACCTTTAAATGCAAAATCACTGGATTGCTTTTAGTCCACATGCCTCCAAACATTGACATCAAATGGTGGCAATCAGCTCTGTAGAACACCCATGTTGATATTATAATCATCGCAGTATGGATGAAAGATTCCCCGCTGCGACATAAAACAATAAATCACTCACTTACTCACTCGATATTATGACAAAGCTCCTAATGAATTGATAACATATAAATAATTGTTAGGTTTGATGAATGTTTGATTATTGATATGGCCACAAACATTCTGCCTAAAATTACTGCTTCTGGGAATACTGCGAATGCATCTTAATCCAGAATTACATGATCTCTGGGTAATCAATACCAGAAAACGACTTGAACACATTCGTAGAATTTTGGCTGTTTGGAGAACACGAAAACTAACATTGATTACATTACAGTGATTAAAAACTTTAGCTATCCGCCTACTGAATTCAAAGCAAAACTGAATGATTCCTTTTATAAATTTATTTGGGACAATAAATATGACAATATTAAAAGATCTACTTTAATTAGGAAATATGAAGAAGGGGGACTCAGAATGACTGATGTTAAAAGCTTTATTGATGCATTGAAACTATCATGCTTAAGAAAATACATAAAACAAGAATCCGCGAATAACCCTAGCAACTTCCCAATAAAGGAATTATTCCTTCTTGGAGGAAATATCGAAGACTATATTAAAATGCAAAATCCATTTTGGAAAGATGTATTGAGTACCTGGGGAGTATATTACAGGAGATATAAAATAAACTCACAAAACACTGAAGAAATATTATCTGAACCCATCTGGCTTAGAAACCCACACTTGATAATACAAAATTGGTTTAATAATGGTATCCATACTATAAAAGATATCTGTAGAATCAATGGTGGATTTATTTCATTTGATGAATTAAAACTAAAAGGAAAATATCACATAAAAGGAACAATACTTGAATATATACAAATGCTCCGAAATATTCCAAAACTATGGAAACCAGCTGATATAATGTTTCATGCTTTTACTCATTACATGAATGTCCATAATATATACACAATGAAAAGCTGTGGTGCTAATTACCAATCACTATGTATAAAAAAAGATATGCATACAAAAAAAACACAACAAAAACAAACATTGTCGTAGATTACTTATAATATATGATTGTTCAATGGCCTACTTTAGGGATTGTGGTGCACTTTAGTGTCATGATTGCAATGGTGTACTTTCGTCACAGATTGCAATGGTGTACTATAGTCACATATTGCAATGGTTGTTACTTTAGTTATTTGATTGCAATGTACTTTAGTGACATGGTTGCAATGGTGTACTTTAGTAAGATGCTTGCAATGGTGTATTTTAATATGATTGCAATGGGGTACTTTAGTGACATGATTGCAATGGTGTTACTTTTGTTATATGATTGCAATGGTGTACTTTAGTAACACGATTGCAATGATGTTACTTTAGTTATATGATTGCAGTAGCATATTTTAGTGGTTTGATTGCAATGTTACAATCATACCAATGATGTCCTTTTGTGGTATAATCTCAAAATTGTACTTTTGTGATAAGAAATGCAATATTGCCCTTTAGTAATTTGCAATTGTTAAGAATAGCTGCCAGAGATGTTTGCTGAAGTGGTGTTTAAGCTCTGTATACCGCCACTGTAATGGTGCTTGTCCGTGGTATGATTGCAATGGTATACGTTAATGACAGGATTGCAAGGACATTGCAAATTGAATAACACAGGTTGTGATGAAATTCTCAATTAAAGATGTAAGCGCCAGTCTAAACGAGATCGTATGTCACATTTCAGGAGATAATGATGGATCACTCGCTACGTACGATATCGTACATCGCAGACATCGGCGACATCCTGGTGATAATGGCGCGCCGACGACTCATCACCAGCCCCGATGCTGACGCTCTGCGACGCCGACGACAGGCCAAGATCCTGTGTCACGTGTTCGAATCCGAGGAGGTGAGTAATTCCTCTCTTAAAATTAGCTCTGTTAGCACCCAAATCTGTCTCCATCGATGTGCCTGTCAGAAATTGTCTATGTTCATGTCGAAATTGTTGCTTCAGGGCAGACTTTGGAACTCGAATTTGTCCAAGTGGTATCAATAATGTTTAGAGAAATATGTGTTTTACGAGTCCCTTTTTATTGTTTGATATACATGGACAGACAGCTGCAATGCAGTGTGATGCTGGTTTTTATTTCCATTTTTCTTTTCAAATTGAATGGTTTACACACTTTTAACATAGACATGAAATACATATGATCTGGATGAAATTAAAAGCTTATGGCAGCTATGAATTATATCTAGACTATATGTATTTAATGTTCATTTTAACAGTAACGTTTACAAGAAATTTTCAATTTGTCATGTATATATAACAAGTATTCACTGCGTCCTTCATACATCTGTGTGCACCAGCTCATGAGGGTGAGATGTAACGCATTGGTAGAACATTGGACTTCGGAGCCAAAGGTTCCAGGTTCAAATCCTGTCCCTGGGGCCCGGTATCAATGTTTGCGAAAGTTACCTTTCTGATGCGATTTTGATAGGATGCATTGACTGTAGAGTGGCAATGCAGTTATCATCCTTGGTCTTGTTAGTACCAACTGGTGCTTGCAGGTTTACTGCAACATTCAGCGCTACGGATGTTGTAGGTTTCCTGCCCTGAACTGACAAGTCATGATATTAGTGAAAGATTCTAGACAGTAAACCCCAATACAAAAAAACTACAAAAAAATATATAAAAAATCCAGCTCATGATCGTCATGACAACAGTTGCTACAGTATCTCCTCCCACCAAAACCAAATCACTTGCCAGATAACAGTTCTGACCACTGTGGGGAGAGAAAATAAAGTATATTCCCCAAAAGCACCAATCCCTTATATTCAATTTCTACTGATTACAAGAAGTAGATACTAAGAGTTAATAAATATCTCGACCCAAGATGAAAGCAGTGATGTGTTGACTACTAAGGAAATCCGATTCTTAATCCGATGCCAGTACTCGTAGTGTATTAGTACGTTAGTCTCGCGCCACTTGACTGGAATTAGTAGTCAGGCACTGCTCAGACTTGGCAAAATAGAACAATAATTATTGTCATTATCAATGATTAAAGTGCACAAATCTCATAGATATCAGTTACCATGGGGGAGAGAGAAAGAGAGAGAGAGATAAATGTGTGCTTATAATTGTACTACATTTTAATTGTTGTTCATTACAAAGATATATATATTTATGTGTTTATGATCATGATTTTTGTTGTTGATTGCAGCGATAGAAACTTACCTGTAAGATTTACTAGCCCAAATAGTGATACGAATAACAAAGTTTATAAAAATAAACATGAATTTCTTCTAGCTCTTAGGATAGTATTGGGCGAAGTCGCCCGGGCTAATGGCTAGTGTAAGTTTCCATCCCTGCAATTGAGGATGTCTTATTCTTCAGTGTTGCTGACATGCATTTATGTGATTTATTCTTTCCTCTTGGGTATTGTAATGTTGTACTACATTTGTCAAAGGTCTAAGCGTAAGTGCACAATGTATTATTTTCACTATGACTGGTTCCGTTGATCTCTCAGTCTGCAATTGTGTCTGCTTTTGATGAATAAGATGCTATTATCATGTTCATAGGGATATTCTAGTATTTTCTTATGGGAAACAAATACAGAATTCAAAATAATTTCCAGTATTGTCAGTATTATATGGATTTTGATGATTATTTATTGACATGGCAAAATGTTACAAATGAAATTCGGTGTCAGCCTATCATGGAGTTATCAACATTGGTCCGTCGGTATCAGCTGGTGCTCGCAGGTTTACTGCAACATTCAGTAACTGATGTAACTGGTTTCCTCCTGCCCTAAATTGACCTGTGGTGTAAGTGAAATTATCCAAAATATGCGTCGATTCTAGCGATTTGATTGGTTGAGAGGAGTCCTGTGAAAAGTTACACCCCGGTTTGCCTACACATAACAGTTATGACCTCATAATGAGACATAAATGATTGTCACGTCATTGCAAACCACACTTTAGAAAGACATTTCTGCATGAATATCCACAAATCCGGCAGGTTTATAGTGTAGAACTATTACAATTTTGGATAAATTCGTTGCCAGTGTGATTTCCGGGGTGTACAGGTTTTAACAAATTTCAGCTTGTAAAACCCTGTACACCTCAGAAATCACACTGGTAACTAATAGAATCTTGAAAGTGATTCTAAACCCCAGTTTAAAAATAGGAAAAAATAATAATAAAAATTAATCTCACCGTGAGCGGAAAAGTTTTGGAATATTTATAAATACTATTTATTAATTGCCCCACTGACACTTTCCCAATACTGTTGTTTATGATTCCATAACATTTCAATGAAAGGAACTACTTAAACTGAGCTGGAAATACACTGTTAGTATCACCTCTAAGAGATATTGAGTGGTAGAATTTACAGTAATTGAATGTGGTAGCAAGTTATTATAATATCTTCAATATTCCGGAGACAGAGACAGTTTTGCAATAAGGACAGTTTTGGTGGTGGTATGGTTACGCTGTTATTGCTGTGCTGAGTGGCATAGGTCATCAGTGAGCTAATAAAGAAGACAAAATTGAGGTGTGTTTACATAAAACTTGGATATTGTGTAACCGTTTCATCAGGTGGATAAATATACTGATAATCAGTAATAGTATGTATACATACCATATCAATTGTGTTAAATATTTTCATGAAATATGAGTAAACCATGTACCTAGAGATATTTGACGGAAAATGTAGCTTTGATTTCAATATATAAATGTAATTTTGTCGACCAAAATCAGAAAATGTCTACCTGAAAATCATTTCTGTGTATGTGTGTTGTCACAATGTATTGGACCAAACTCTGATGAGTCCCTTCTTTATTTATGTGACAGCCGTGATTATGTTGGTCTGAGACATCATTTTGTTAGTTGGACGTCTGGAAGGATGGAGGTATCTCCTCCACTACCAGCACATTACATCCACTGTTGTATTATCTCAGCCATCACAAAATGTCAGATTCCTCTTGATGATATCATTTCTGTATGTCGGCACTTTTCACCAATTACTATCAGCTCTGCACACCAAGGAGTAAATGTGTTCATTGATTACTATCAGTGTTGTATGTTGTAAGACTATCAGTGTTGTATGTTGTAGACTTAGTGTTGTATGTTGTAGACTTAGTGTTGTATGTTGTAGACACTAATGAGTTACTATCAAGATTGAATGATTTTTTAACACTAAGGAGTTACTCAGACTTACTCTTAGAATTGTACGATCAATTCTCACTTAAAGTTACTATCAGTGGTGTATGTTGAAGACTGTTAGTGTTGTATGTTGTGGACACTAATGAGTTACTATCAAGATTGAATGATTTTCGAACACTAAGGAGTTACTCTTAGGGTTGTACAATCAATGCTCACTTAAAGAGTTACTATTAGGGTTGTATAATCTATGGACACTGCAGAGTTATTATTAGGGTTGTATGATCTGTTAATACTAACGAGTTACTATATTAGTGTTGTATGTTGTGGACACAAATGAGTTACTATAGTATCAGTGTTGTATGATCTTTGATGCCACCAAGGTGCTACTATCAGGGTTGTATGATCTTTGATGCCACCAAGGTGCTACTATCAGGGTTGTATGATCTTTGATGCCACCAAGGTGCTACTATC
>JAUTBV010105834.1:0-15043 GCA_032361325.1 Lepetodrilus fucensis | reverse complement strand
TAATATACGCAAATAATTTCAGAGGAGAGTTCAGGTTTTCATATCAATCTGTAGCCTCGTTCTCAATATACAACCGGAAGAGTCTCATTTCACAAGTCCCGTTGAGCGAAACCTATCACGGGTGATAGGTAGCTCAGGGTTTGAAGAGTGGATCAGAAGAATAAACATAATATCTCATGGAATTACTGGAATTGTAGTCGCTTGGTGATAGCTCGGAAACAAGATACATTTTTTTCCCGTTTGTTGGATATACTTATCTGATCGTCATTCATTCATAGCCGGCGCTTGTTGCTCTCGCAGTGTGTGAAATTTGTGCCTATTCACCGTCATTTCTCCTTTGTGATTTCGAATTGCTAATCTACTGTGTTCGGGCCGTACGTTTGTGGAGGTTTTGAGAGGCGAGGTGTATTTGAGGCAATGTGATTCTTTTATTGACGAATAGTTACATAATATGTTAAGTATGAACGGCTTAAAAGTCAGCAACTATATCCCAAACAGTACGATCAAGACTGAACCGTTGACAAGTAAATATACCATTCAAGGTAGTATTGGCAGGTAAGTTCAACCAAAGAGTGTGTGTTTAATGTTGAATGTCACATTATTATGATTTGTTTATTAGGCTGTCAACAGTGCCACGCACGATTAACAGTACCCAATGCTGTTTTAAATGATTTATTAAACAAATATTCTACCACCAGCTGACTTGATTAATCATGTTAATATAGGTTATTAAGTCCAAGACACTTATTTATTGCTGACAACAAACATTACTGCAGAAATGCAGTAGACTATGTGCATTCTCTGAGGGCATTGATTACTATTAGCTTGTGTACTTGAGGTTAGGTTAGTGCTTTACATGTTTACTCCTGTGCAGATATATGTTATCTATCTAGTATATTGCAGCAGATAAGCCCCATGAACATTGACAGTACAGATATAAGCACATATCAATATATCATATAAATATGTATATGGCCTGAGCTTTAGACTAATGTACCAGTGACCAATATACAGTGACAAGTTAAATTGCACTGCGGGCAACCTCCTTTTTAACCCCTTTGCATTTGCAACTTGCCATGGTTCTTAATTAACACTCGTCCGGGTCATTACTCCCAATGCTAAAGGTATCCTACGGGCGAGTAGAAATTCATAACATTTGTTATTTGTATCACTATTCGGGCAAGTACATGTTGAAGTTAGTTTTTATTGCTGCTTGATCTGTCAGTACCAGCTGGTGCTCACAGATTTACTGCAACATTCAGTGCCACAAATGTTACATGTTTCCTCCTGCCCTGTGAATCAAGCCATGATAATGCATGAAATAATCTTGAAAGCTGCTCTACATCCCATGATTTAGAGAGAACAAAATAACACATCACAAGTTGTAAACAGAGAACTGCATGGTATATTGGTAATTATTCAGTTTAAATTTAAACCATATTTTGAATACACCAATGTCTAAAATTATTAATGTCTTAAGTTACTAATATTGCCTGATTGCCAATTGTGTGTGCAATACTGAGCATGATATGTGTAATTAGCATAGTCACGATCAGACTGATTAGTGTATTTATTGACAGGCCTGTCAGTCACTCAAGTAATCAGGTTAGTTATATGTATCAGTGTACAACTTTTGTATGCATACATGACAACTTTTGGAGTGAGATATTCATGGGTTCTGAAATACCTGAACATGTTGAAGTGACTTGAGTACACATAAACTGTTTACAAGTACATGTACAATTGTTTCTATCATGATTTATGTGACAAAATGACACATTTTCTCATCATTCTCATTAGTTATTGATTCTGATTTGCATTTAGAACATCATCATGTTGAAGGTGTTTTATTGATGAAGTAAACTAAATTATATGCACAATTTGTTAATTTAATTACCTGGCCAATATTTAAAAATTAACAAACATTGTACACAGCTTTCACTTAAACCTGTTAACAATGTAGGCCCCACTGACAGGTGTCAAATTAACATGTCAACTTACTTATAAATTCAAAATATATCATAATATTTTGAAAGGCTGTCATGTCTTTCCCCCTGAAGCTATTCATCATTGAAGGTTGACATGTGTGGTGTTTTAGTAAAATAAGGAAATAACCCCCAATTCTAAATTTATCAGTAATACATTTTCTATATATATCTAGTATACTGTGTAGGATTCATCACAACATACATAAGCAAGACATACATTCTTTTATAGTGAATAGTCATGTAATTAAGATGACAATCAGCACTTTGGTGTTTGGTGAATACCTTTCCTATTTGACACTAAAAGTTCTTGCCATTTGTTGTAAGGACATTGCCATCCTGTCATGGGTTGCCCAGTAGAAGTCAAATGGACTTCCTGGTCAGTAATGGCCTGAGGTTTGACCCTTGCCCTGGTACACACTGGTCCAGTACACAGTGCTTGTTAATTAACTCGCTTAAAATGGAGCTGATAACATTAACAGTCAAAGGTATTTGGTTTTGAAATCCTATGTGTACAGAAACCATTTATACTGAGCTCTACAATCCCGTGTTGGCAGAATTATAGTCCGGTCAAAGAATGCGTTTAGATATGGAAATGTTGATATTAGCAGTAGTGAGACATAGTTGCAAATGAATTAATATTAATCTGTATATGATTCTGTAATAGATTAGTGGATGATTGAACTTTATAAACTTGTAAATTCATTTTAAGACAACAGTGTGTCTGACCAATGAATAGGCAAACTAGCTGTGATTCTAATGTGTTTTTATCATAAATTATCATCAATTATCATCAATAATCATAAACAAGATTTGTCACGTATATGGGTGAAAGATTCCCACTGTGACGTAAAACTCACGAACATAAGGAATTAAAAAAATTAATTCTACTATACTCGTATACTGCAGTATCATCATGTCAAAGGCACGTTGTTTTCTTTTTGCATAACTCCAATTTAATCATTCACAAATTGAAAGTTGTTACTCTAGATATATTCTGTAACCACGTAATCAGGGTAACGACGGACTGACACAGAACTACGCATATATTATATATAGTGTACTATTCTAGAGTATGCTTGAATGAGATTGCATGTTAGTTTAGACAATGAATGGATGTCCCACTGACTGACATCATGGCTTAGCCCAGCCCAGTCTCCACATTCTTTCTACAGTCACCCTGTATGTAGGCTATTATTACTATTAATAGTACCTGCTCTGGGTTTTAATATGCTGACTTAATAATATGCTGACATAATCTACGTAACTGAAGCTTCAACTTCATAATTTAACCCTCTCAATGCTCAATCCAGCAGGGAGAGGGTTAAATGACAAGTATACCGGTATGTGGCCTGCTTCCATGTTAGATTTTCTGATATTTATGAGGGTAGTACATGCACTAGTAGAAGATCTAATAATCTTCTTCCTTTTTTGTGTCATGATGATGCTGGTGGTATATCTATTTAGATGACAAGTTCATCATGTTCATGCAGATGTCAGTATTATTAAATTATTTTTTTAACACTGACATTTCTATTCATATCACAGTCATGATAATTGAATTTGCCTGAGCCCTATTCAGACCATGTAAATTGAAACATCTCCTAAGGCCAGTAATGGAAATAGAACATTGCTGTTTGTTGTTTAAATCATTCAGACCAGTTGCTTTTAATGGTACGTTTCCATTCAATAGGCATATGAGTAGTCCTGGATATTCTTTTAAAAGTGCATAAAGTAGGTTTTAAAGGTCCATTTCCATTTATCATTACTTGAAATTCTACCTTCATAGCACTGACTGTATCTTGAAGCATGTCATTTTAATTACGCCAGTATATTAATGCCCTCAGTCTAAACACCAGGCCATGTAATGTATAAGTTTTTGTCTACGCCTACATAATCAGGCAATTCATGTGTCTTCTGAACACCATTATGCTTGATAGGTCCTGCGTACGTAAAGTTAATTTTGATGTGACAAACACTGCCACTGTAACACCCATCCCTGAAGCCAGCACACATACACCCGCTATATAACCTGTATCCTCCACACAGTAACGCAAGAGAGACCACAGTCGGGTAATTTAACACCTGGATTCATCGGAGGAATTCCAATGTCAAGTTGACTGCCTCCGCTGAAAAGCACCAGCTTTGTCACTTGTCACTGACAGCATTTTTATGTTATTTACGCCATTGTCGTCGTCTATGAATACATTTCTAGATGTATATCCCCAGTGTGCCACCTCCACAATATAACTAACTCATCATTGCCGTTTCTCTTGGTGTGTCAAGTGTATTGTTTGCGGGTTGAATAATGCTTGGCAGGAGATTTGAGGCTGTAGCATGCTAAAGTAGCTTAGACAGACTTAACACCTGGGAGGTTTTATTTAGGTGTTATGTCATACGTGTATTAAAAGGAAAGGATAGACACAGTGATAATGTTAACTTGCATGTCCAGATCACAGCTGGACGACGGTATGGAAGATACTTGGTCCACATTGTAAAGAAATGTTCCATGAATAATATTAATCCAGGTTTTAATAAATTTTACATTTCCACCTCGCCCACAAGACCAGGATTGTTTAGAAACACTTTGTGAATTGCTACTATTATAATTTATAACACATCCCCCCTTTTTAAATTTTTTCTTTTTTTTTATATATATATCAGCATGCTAATAAATAGGCAATGTTATGAATTTGCACTGTCCAAGGTTTAATTGCCCTTTTTAGTACAATTTCATGCACAATTTATGCTAAATGCATTGTGATTTGAGCACAAATCTTGAGTTTAACATGTCAAGAAAATGTCCTAACCTCATTTGAGGTGGACAGATTTGAACCACTGAAATGCATTTGGGTGAACTATTCCTGCTACGACGTAATGCACTATTTCAACCAATTGTATATTCTTGTTTTTGGAGAGAAAGAAACCCATCCGAGGACAACTTTCAATTATGGAAAGGATGCATCATGAACTTGAGGAAGACCTGTACTTGCAACAGAAACCTATTTGTATCGACTTGCTCTAAATACTTCCACAATATGCAGGTATACCTGATACAACACAAGATATGGTAGATGTATGACAGGCTAACCCCAGGGTTTAGCACAGGATTTAAACAGTTAATGAGACTACTGCTGCGGTGGTGAGTGGTCAGATTACAGGTGGAGTTGGGAGCCACTGCCTGGTGGAATGTCCTTTGTTGACAGGTAGATTACACTGGCCATGATTGTGCTGTGTTGGTAGAGGAGATCTAGCCTGGCTGCAAAGACTGTCACTCTCAAAGGATAGACTATTAATCCTATTTAAGCTCCATATAAGACTGGCTGAAAAAGTATTGCTGTATGCTCATTTGGTTCTAGTTGTTAACACTTGTTATCAGTGGTGGTCCATTCTGTAACTTACTTACTGCTGTATTATGCACCTGAACAGCTCTTTAGGGCATCTCTGGTTAGCCTGCAACATGGAAAGGGTTAGTTCATGAATATAACAGTAGATGGGAAATGTTCACTGAATTGAATGTAACACTACCAACCATGTGATGATAGATAGTCAAGTTTTACTTGGTTTAAGCATTGTGTCAGACGCTGATATTTTATGTATTGGTCATTAAACACTAAGGCTGGTGATCTAGGTCTAGTGTACTTTCAGCAAATACTTTCAGATATGAGGTGCTCGAGAAATGCAACTTGTATTGTATTGAAGTCAGTTCTTCTGTTGGAGGTTAACACTTGTAAAGTCATTCAACATTCAGTATGCTATTAATAATATTAATAAATTGATATATATCTATATTATGAATACCATACTAAAATAGATGCTGTGAATTATCATGGACAGTCAGTTTTTTTCCTTCGCAATATGTCTTGGTCATGTTATTTGCATAGCATATTTATTAATCTGGAAGGTATATTAATTATCTTCAGGCATGTCCACATTTTCCTATAGAAACCAGTGAGATCATGGCTAACAATGAAGCTAATAATAGTGATAATGGTCAGAGTTTTCGTTTTTTTTCTAAGACGGCAGCCGTGTGGGGTCCTCATAGACATTCCTACAGAGATGATCTATTGAGCTATGTGCATACCACTGAGCTGTCACCTGAACATGTTGGAGTGCCAGACAACAGTACCATAAGTGACAGTATTGACCTGAATAGTGTTTGTTTACCATTGATCTATGGACATGATAGATGTATTAAACAGCCATCTTGAACCAATGAAAGTGCATGTTTGACATTTTCAGCAGTATTTCCTGGAAGCACATTCTCTGGGGGTTCTTGAAGGAATCTCTGACATTCCTGGTCAGGTAATACCACAGAAGAACTTGCCAATTAAATCTTACTTTGTACTAATGTCCCAGATTAGTGATGCTGGTAACAAACTGGTAGCATGCTGGTGACTAACTGGAAACAGTGTTCCTGGCAGTCCTGGAAGCTGTCAGCTTGTTGTGGTAATAGGCATAGAAGATGATGAGGTTGGAATGTAGATTGGCCAGATTGATGCACAGGGATTGCTGCTGATCTGAGTGATGACAGAGACTCTGTTGTGGGAGGTCTGTGTATCATTTCTCCATGCTTTCTACTATGAGACCATAAGCATTCTTGTTGCGATCTCTTATACATTACATTGGGATAGTGTACTTACAAGAACGCTATGGTCTCACAGTGGATAAGAGCTTTGAGAAACGATACCCTGCTTTACATCCATTCTTGATAGCACCACTTGTCATCGACGACCCTGATTTAATAGTCATATTTCTTAAGACCGTTTTCAAAGTTAACACATGGCAGCCATGATACGAGTGAAATAATCTTGAAAGAGGTTCTAAACCACAAATTCAAATATTATTTAATAAATAAACACATTTCATATTATCGGTAAGCGTTTCATAGTTTTGTACTCTTACCGTTAACAGTTTAGATAAGTGGTCAAGTTTGACCTTACCATTCAGTTAACTATTTTATCTTATTCATGCTGTGACTAGTCACTTAGAATCTCAGATAGCATTATGTTTCCTTGAAATAAGAGACTGATATGTTTTCTTTTAAGTGTTTGATCCATATCTTCTTGGCCATGAGTGATGAGAAACTGTGTGTTACCATTTCACTACATTCAATATCTTCCCAAGTCATCATTGGTTTGCAAAAATAAACGACCATTACTAGTATTGGTGTAAAATTATACGCTCTGGTGAGTAATCTACACATATTCATGAGGAGTCCTTGACTTGGAAAATCAATTACATTAATTTGATGAGAGGGATTGAGCCTTGTTTATTGCTAGATAGGTGTTACTTCACCTTTAGACATGTTGGAAGTTCATATAAATGTCACTGGTTATTTGTGTGCTGTATGAGGTCTGTGATTGATGACTGGCTGGCTGGTCTGTAGTGGTCCTGGTGGTTTTGTCAACACTGTCTGCTGGTCAACCTTAGACCAGAGGATCTAGATCCACTTTCATGGGTCCAAATGTAGAGAAAAGTAGTATATATGCGTTAAATGATCTAGCTCGTGATGCAGGATTTGAGTAACTGTGTAGAATATTTGGAGATTGTGCCAATATAGCAGTAATGGGATACCATTGGTGATAATCTATTTTTGATTAAGAATTGTGAAAATATGCCATTCTGCTGAAGGCATGCCCTAGCATGAGCCTGACAACTGAGGCCAGTGTATTTGACTGTGAGTTTAGCTTGCTTTCAAGAGTTCACCAGGTTAGAATGTCAAATATCACAGTACGAGGGCAACTTTGGAATGACATGTCGACGACACTCCAGTCTTAATCCTTCAGGGGTGAAATGGTCCCGTACCCAGCTGACTTGTGCCTGGGTGTGCAGTCATACGGCCTCGTTAAGTCGTGGGGGCAACCTTGTACATACACTTGTGTTTACTGACCTCACTCCCAATGTCAGATTACCTGTGCTGCCTATTTAGTATATACCTAACAAGAGCTGCGGGTCCCCGAGGGGGGTACGACAGGGTTATGGACTTATTCCTGGACTGTTGCTGTTCCCTGCAGGGTTATAGTTTGTCTGGCTGCACTGTAATCATGGCAATTATCCTGCTTTATGTTCAAGCTTCAGTGAACTTCAGGAAGTATATGATTACATTATCAGATAATTGGGAGTGTTCTCTCACTATATTTGCTGCAGGCATTGGAAACTGCTAAAATTACTTGTTGATGTTTCTCTGTTGATGTTTGAGAAGCAAATGGAGGTAATATTAGGCTTGGTATAGTCGGGTGATCTCAGTATAACTTCTCTAGTGTACAGTACTATCAGTGACTATAGCACAGTTGTAGTGGTCAAGCTTCTACTAAGTTGTGGTTGTCCAGCCAAGTGCTCCGTTACTGCCAGCTGTGGCTAATGAGATTGCTGGCAGATTTGGCTTAATCACTTGACCGCACAATATGGACATTGGTGATGATGAGCTAATGGTCTATGACAGGATGAACTTAATAGCAATTGCAAGTCAGATGTAGTATATTGCTAATGTTGGTGTCCTTGGAGTTATACTATTATCAGGCAGGAGAGCCTTTGGCCGTAAATTTGTCTTCTTATTACTAAAATATGCACGGAAGGTTTCATTTGATCATGTTCATTTACATACAAAATGTATATTTCTTGCAACCCATTTGCTGATCTGCACCATCTGCCAATTATGCATTGCAATGTGCACATCTGCAGTTCATTCTCCAATCTGCTGACAGACAGTTGGTATTTGGCTATCTTCATAATGATACAAAAGCCTTTAAGCAATCCTGAATTCTACTAGTCCTAAGGATACCTTAATTATTGAGCTTTTGACATACTACATGGTGAGGGCTATTTTCTCTCATTCCACTGGTATACATAGTTTATTTGAAATATGCATTTATAGATTTGGAATTCCTTCATGTAAAACTGATTTTTGTTTTGTTTATCAATTTATTTTTGCAGATAATTTATTCTTCGCAGAGCATGATAGGAATCAAGCTTCAAAGTTTTTTAGTTTTAGAAAATGTATTTCCGTAAAGCTAGCTTTTCTTGTAATTGTAATACAACCAATATCCATTTCCTTGGGATACCTGAGAACTGGAAATTTACACCAAATATACAAAATCAATTTCAGTGTGGCCTGCAGATCTCTAGCAGTATGCCTGTATCATTAACTTACCCACTGATTGATTTAGTGTGAAGTATAAATTGGAAACCATGGACTTGGTGATCGTGACACGACCTTGACACGGCCATCCTCAATCATGTAGTCTCATTCTGCTGGTGCTGGCGAGACATGGCCTGTAGAACCCACTACTTAACACCAGCCCAGGAACTGTGGACATATTGATGATGCTTGCAGCGGTCGTGGTGACCTAACTTCTTGATGACCCTGTGCATCAGGGAATTGGATGCGGCTGTATCAACTTGTCGCTTGTCAGTACTGATAGTTTTTAATTGATTATCTGTTACCATGGTTGCATAATTATCAGGATGCAAGACTATCACATTTTCAGTACATGTTACATAATGGTAATATTCACGTATTATTTTGATGAATTATTTATTAAAATTTCTGGTTATATAATATGTTATGATATCTTTGACAAGTTGTGCAAACAGATGTTTAAGGAATTTGCAAGCCTAGTCATAATACTTATCAAGTATGTTTTCCACTTGAATGTCCTGACAAATAATGGAACAATTATTCAATGGACAAAAAGAGCACCTGTGTGTTATTTCTGCAGTGTATTTCCCAATATTTCCACCTGACCCGTCACATCATTATCCGCTAGTCTGAGCAAGTTTGCCAAGTGGTACTAATATCTGGACCCTGCATTGCCCAGTCCACACCAAACCTTATCACCTGCCGTCTATAGAGTGCATTTGTGTTTGTTCATTGAGTATTAATATTCACAGTAGGGGGGATTTACTTCTGTTCGCGGCCACTGATCGAGCCCCTTATCCATTGTGCGACGCTGTATCACAACTAGCAAGCCACTAGTATACACGGCCTGTTTCCTGCTGAAACTTCTCACTTGAAAGATTGCTATAGGTGCAAGGTATTGCAGGTGTATTGGCAGGTTCATGGACATTGGTAGTCTCTTTGTTAATGTGGGTGTAGATGGTAGAGATAGTCCCAGGCCTAGATTTATGCACTGAGTTATACTGCTGATAGGTATCCAGACAAAGCTCAAAGAATACAATGACAAATTGTCTTCCTTTAAAAAAAATAAAATATATTCTTTTTTTCATTATATATATGATTGATTTGTGGTAGTGGTACCTGGATCTCCATGAGCTAAATACCTGGGATTGTGTGTTCTGGGGATTGCAAGGTTATTGACATTGCATGTTCTGAGGTCGATGGCACTAACTGTCCTTGTACAGTTGACTTTCAAGATAATATTCCTAGAAAGATGTTTTCAATTGCAGGACATTAAATAAAAATAACAGTATGTGGAAACTTGTAAATAATATAAATACATGAATATGCATTATATGGAAACTTGTTATCGTTCCATGTATAAACATGATTATTTAAAAAAACATTGACTATTACAGGGCTCAATTTAGCGACTAATTTGGGAGCCATGGCGACCTACTTTTGCATTTGGCAACCAATATTTCACTTATTTTAAGTGTTTTTGGCTATGTAGGAGCCAAATGGCTCCTTGGAAAAAAAATAACTTTGAAGCCTGCTATTAGCCAAAAATAGACTATAATTGTCAGCATTTGTTTCGTTCAACAAGTGCTGATTGTCAGTGTTTTCAAAGTTCTGGTCTTATAACTTGCTTACACTGAACATTGCCTTGATCTAGTTTGGATTGACTTATCATGAACATCCTAAAGCGGGTGTATTCCTGAGTAATTGGTGTGTTTGTCAGCCTGATTGTAAAGTAATCTTATCAAAATGCAAACTGTTTCCTACGTATCACATTCCAATGGCCATGATCGTGTGATATCCTTCATGATAAATTAGTGGTGTTATACTCCTATCAGTTAGTTTGTCATATGACTAGGCCGAGCTGTGATATCTGAATATTACGCATGCAGTAAATAATAAATATTATGTTAATGGTACTTGATCAGGTGATTCTACCTGTAAATTTCCTTCTTCCTTATACATGTATATAAATAAATGCAGTCTGGAAAACAAAACAATATCCCATAAGGATAAATAGAAGCAAGGTATAACCCGACTTCCTGGTTATTGAAACTTGTTATAGAAGCTACCCACCCTGTTGAAATGCTCAAAGGTTATGTGTTTTTTCACAAATCAGAAATGTTTAACTTTACCTTTTCATTGAAAATTGCAATACATAAGATACAAAGCAATGCTGGAAATATGTCCTTATAGTGATGCATTTATGAGCAAGAGGAATTTATTGAAAAAGATTAAAGCAGTTTGAATTCCGTTATTACTCTAATAATTTGAACAGGAGAAAATAATTCAATTTGTATCTTAGAATTATTAGAAAAATACGAATGACAAACAAATCAAAGTACAAAATATGGTTATAAAAAAATAATCATAAATGGTAAATTAATGAAGGATTTAAAGAAAAAATATTATGTTTGAATAATTATAAAATTGGTACGTATTCATATTTTTAGGGTTGGAAAAATATATTTTCAGCCATGCATTTACAGGGCTCTGGACTGACATATGCCCGATGTACAGGGGCAAGTTGAATTGTCATGTGGGCAACCTATTTTTTAAGATTACAAGCACAGTTTTTATCTAAAAGTTTGGGGAGGGGGGGCAATTAACTCAAAATGTTAGTCTAGAGCCCTGAATTTAGATCTTCCAACTATTAGAGGGTTCAAATTGTATGGGCAATTACGGTATGCTGTGATTTCTATAATCTCATGATCTAGTTTATAAAAACTTGCATTTATTGCCCCATGTGCACATGATGGTGCATAATCTGTTTCCCCCTACCGAGACTTGGTAGGTTGATGTGATTAGACAGAGTAATGTTCCAGATAGCTACTGTCAGATAGCATACACATTACATACATGGAACCACTTGAATGGTGCCCTCATTCAGACAGTTCATTTTGAATCCCGTAACTATCGCATTTCTATTCACCATGTTCACATACTGCAGTTTTCAAATAGAGCCTCCTATAATTTATCAGTTTATGCTTCCTTATAATATGAGTCTTCACTAACATTATCATCCAGATATCTGACTATAAATTGTAGTGTATTTTATCTATTTTATTCCTGGAAATGTCTGATTAACCTTTTCCCTGCTGAATAAAATCAAAGTGTTCTATTTCTGCATGTGATCGGGCAACTTAACTCGCCTTCCGCAGGGAGAGGGTTAAACAGGTCCCTGTTCCACTGGAACCACTGAACAATGGTGTAGCCCTACGAGAGTCATAACTCCTTAGCAACTGCATGCTAACATACAGGAGATACTTCTCTCGTAGGACTATGATTGTTGCTATGGTGACTGTTCTGTGTGAGTGAGTGAATATGGAGTTTAACGTAGCTGCCGGAATCTTTCACCCATTTGCGACGAGACTGTTCTGTGGAACGAGACTGTTCTGTGGAACGGGGCCCCAGGTTGTTTTATCTTTTAAAAGGATTCCCATCTTCAGTACCTGGGCCCCGTTCAACAGAAAGACAATCGTCCTACTTGAGTCATAACTCCTGTGTACTTTGAATAGTTATGATTGTTCTGTGGAACAGGCCACGGGTCCATTTGATATGATCAAATGTGTAACTACTGAGCATATTTGCCCAGGCCTTCCCTTGTGCCTTGAGTGATCGGCAATCTGGGAAAGCTTGTAAAGAAACCCGCAAATTATTGCATACATAGTTCAAAGGGTCAATAATATTATTTCGTCATTATATCATTACGATTTTTATTATTATTTTTTCTTGCTTTAGTGTTTTATTCATTTTTCATTTTCATGCGAAAATTGTTGAACCATAAACTCATTTTAATGTGATAATTGCTTAACCATAAACTCAGTGAAACTCATTTATCAGTTTTATAGAGTATTCACGGTCCATGAACGATTTCTTTGAAGGTTTTTATTTGAGAGGTTTTTAGGTGTATTTATATTTGTCAGTTAAAACACTTAAAGTAATGGTAGACACCAATAGTTTCATGTTAACTCAACCAACTTTTAATAATGTTTGTTTATGTAAATTCAGTAGGTATATACGGTAGTTCATGACCATTTATTTTTGCATAAAGTACAAATTGTTAGCTAAAGAGTTTTATTAACAGTCATTGTGTAAATATTTGTATTTTCTATTGTGTATTGTGTTGTGATTGAGCTGCAGGGTCTGGTTTTATGCAAGGATGTACCAGCAGGTATCCACCTCCATTCAGAAGGTCTCCACTGACCTTGCCTTCCAATGACCTTCACTTCACCTCCTGCTGGTGTTTTAACTGTTCTTGTTGCTTCTTGTGGCCTCAGATTTCACTCGGTCATTATGAGGCAGCCAGCCAGCCAGCCAATACAAGCATCTGGCTATTTCAATATTCAGTCTGACTCCTCTTTAACTGGCCTCTGCATAGTTCACATTACCAGCACGGACAGCCCTTGACAAGGACAGGAGATGTCACTTGATGACTCTCCAACAGAAACTGGTGTTCCATTATTCATGGTAGTGACGGGTCTTCATAACATAGTCCAGACATGCTGAGCAGTTTTATGCTTCACTTGGATCTCTTAATTATTCAGCACAAAACAAAACTGAAAGCTTGTGGAATACCAATGAGAAGAAAAACAGGGCTAATTATCATGGGCTTTGTTGCTGGTCAACTGTGTAATTTGACTTACAAGAGATGTTGACTTGAAATGGGAAAATGGGAAAAATATGGTGATACAGTTGTTAGGGTAGGGTAGGGGTAGACATGTAGTGCAGTATTGTCTTTTCTGGGATACATTGTCTGTACATTCTAGATTAAACATGTATGGCCCTGATCAGAATTGATACAAATTACAATACAATCAGTCAGTCAAATCACGAAACAGAATGTTACAGATAATTATGATCAAATCACACAATTAAATAGCAATGAATTTAATTAATATTTCATCAGGCCTTCAATAGTCTGTGTAGGTCTAATAAAGAACTGTACCCATGATACAAGCTAATTAGTAGTAGATTTAATATACAGATGTCAATTTATTAGAACAGGGTACTGTATGTGATTGTTGCAAGTATGGTTGGAATTTGACAAACGATTATGTTCATTTCCGCTATCTGTACTGTATATATCATTGGCTAAGACTGAAGCTGGTGTTATCGTGAACACCTATGTGTAGAGAGAAGCCAGGCATATCCTGTACTGATGGCAGTAGATGTACAGAGTATAGTTGTGTGGCAGATGATTATCTCAGTATCTGTCTGGGCAGTAGGCCGCCAGTCACAGTATGAGTGGAATGTGATCCACTTGTGTGAGTGGAATGTGATCCACTCGGGAGATGGTGGAACACTCAGCTATGTGGGAGTGATGTCAGGTACCTTTGGTCAGCCGTAGATGTGGATTGTGTTCTGCACAATGTCTAGAAAACAAACCTGGCCTGGAATACAAAAATGCATACATCATCGAGGAAGGGGTGATGGGGTGAACCTTTCTACTACTGCTTCAATGAAAGCTTGTAATGCATTGTCTAGAGGTGGGGTGGGGGCACTTGTCAGATATCATTTGTAGATTGTGTTCAGCACAATGTCTAGAAAATAATCCTCAAATCTAAAAAATCGTAACAATGTGTGGGAATGTTTGATGAAATGATATTGCAGTGTATAAAACATAAATGCTATTGATAATGTAATTGCATAATACTTGCTGTATTGCAAACAACAAGAAGAAGAAATGAACTAGTTATATATTGTTTTACTGGAATACAACTGTGATGACATCGTTGTAAATGAGTTAACAATTCCTGCATTCACATTAAGCTCTACAATCATACATTTAACATTAATTCAATTCATTCTTATGCAACAGCAGCGTCGTGACGTAAAACAATAATTCACTTAAGGATTGACTGGATTATTTTTTGCGTTCCATCGAGGTATGAACGTAAAAACCGATGTGCAAACTGTA
>JAUTBV010105823.1:0-15043 GCA_032361325.1 Lepetodrilus fucensis | reverse complement strand
GCAGATAGTACAATGATACCCCACTCAGACACAGTATACTGACTCCGAGCTGGCCAGTCCTTGCTTTACCCCTTTATTGCTGAGCGCCAAGCAGGGAAACAACAAGTACATGTACCACCATTTAACGTATTTTGGTATGATGCGACCGGGGATTAAGCTTAAGAATACATATAGAAAGACTATAATAACTTGATCCAGTTAAATAAAGACAGAAATATAAAAATAAGACAGGATTATTATTAATAATCACATGGGAGTGTCATCGTGACATGTAACCTTGTTATCTATTTCTGTACGTTAAAAAAACCATCAAAATTATTTAGCAGTTTCTTACACCATGATCAAGGGTAATTAGTAACAAGGAAAATAGTACCTTTAGCGTGTTCAGGTTGTTGGTACATATCCTATCTGTGTCACAACTAAATACATATAGAGTAGTATCCATTTGGCGAATTACAAACATCAAACCACGTCATTCTGACTGTATCACAGCATTAAACTGCACCATGCCAAAATAATATGTATGTAATTCATATAATTTATGCAATGATATTTTCCAGTTGACATTCTTTGCTCTCCCAATATAACGCCCTCAATATACCACAGAGGACCAGAAAAACTGAACCACATGTTCCTGAGATTTCATTACATGAAAGACATGAGGAAAGCTACATCTTTATTTTCTAATTTTTATTTTTACAAATATTTTCCATACTGATATGAAATTTGTTAAACAACAAACAGATAATTATTGCAAATGTGATTTTAGGTTCAATGCTGTCGACAATATGTTAGTAATTCTCTACTGAAAATTGCCATCAAGTTTTTTACTACTGAACAATAAGGATATGAAGAACATTCTCACTGCTGGATTCATTACTGTCAATATGGCAATTCTGGTTGCCACCAGTATGGAGATGGTTAATTTCTATTACACGAATAAATTTTGGGTTTTCAAATGAAACTAATTTGGAGGGAATCAATCAACTATTAGGAACATTAAGATGCCACTGATCACAATGTCTGTGTACATACAGTTTTGGTTATCTATAAAAACTAATTAGACGATCATCAATTAACTATTAGTATTAGTATCATTAAGGCGTCATATCATAATGTCCATGCATACAGTATTTAGCAAGTCAATCAAGCATCATTTAATAAACACCCCCCCCCCTCAACAATATTTCCTAAACGAATCCAGTTTCCTGCGAGAGTGTATCATAGGCATCCCAATCGCGTCGGAATCGTGTTTCTAATTCAACAGAATAATTACATTAATCACGAGACCGTATTATCGACGCTGCAGGTTGCTGCTAATTTGGTAGCGCTCCGAAACCAGTGTTAACATATTCTAACAGTCTCCATACCATGCAGTGTGCACAGGGCTCTCTAGACTAACATATGCTTGACGTGCACTTTTCAAGTTACAGGGGCAAGGTACACTTTTCAAGTTACAGGGGCAAGGTACACTTTTCAAGTTACAGGGGCAAGGTAAATTGCACTGCAGGCAGCCTACTGTTTAACATTCAGCACCGTTGGTGCCTGTGCTACTAGCCCTGACTTGCCCTATGAGGCAAGGAACTCAGAATGTTAGTCTGGAACCCTGGTGCATCTCTATCATGTATAAAACAGCACTCACTCTGTTCATAATTGATCAACACCGATCATGGACAAAGTTATATGTGTCAGAGATAAAGGAATGTGCAATATGTATAGGAGACCCATAAAAAGATGTTTAAAGTCCTAGGCATTATTCTGATTCAAGGAGGCAACACTAAATGTTTTTTAAAAGCAGGTTTATATCAGCAACATTAGCATTGGGCCTTTAAGTAACATTTTCCAGACACCCATCATACCGGTACTTCAATCATTGTTAATTAATCGACCATGATGAATATATATATATACTGTATAGAATTTTATTAGTTTACAAGATGTAAGATCCAAACCTATGAATGTAGGACATTTTGGAAGCCAACAATATCTATAAAAAAATCAATTAAAAGATATATTTTAAAAATAAATTTATAGAAATAAATAAAGTTTGATTAAAGAATTGGTTACAACACACACACAAAAACACAATATCTACCATGAATAATCGCATGTTATCTCCACAGAATAAATGCTGAGATCCACTGCGGAATCACACTTAGATTTGATAACTTACATGTATTTAACTTTACGTAGGATTTTATATAGCCCATTTAACGACAATAACAATGTTAGTATCAAAGTTTCAGCAGTGCAGGTCACACAAACTCCACACACAGGCGTTAAAATTCTCATCAACTCACCCAGCAGGTATGTTCCTATTTTTACTATCACCCACAGTAATGAGCAAGCTGTGATATAAACAATTTGGGCTGTTCGTTACCGAGCAGTCACAGTTCACTGACCAGCAGGGGGGCGTGGTGTGACATTTGACCTAGTATGAGATGTACCGGTTTCATTGCACCGATCAAAATATATACGCAATTAACACTTTCTATTTCAAAGTGTTCTATTTCTGCATGTGATCGGGCAACTTAAGTCGCCTTCAGCAAGGAGAGAGTTAATACAGTGCTAACACTATATGTTAACAAATGATTGTATATTAAAACAGTGTGGAATAATTAATTATGTATTATTTTGAATTATTTCCCAAGCATAGTGCAAAGTCTGCACCCACTTCCTGGCAGCTGTGTTCTATCTTCAAACACTACAATCTCTTGACAACTTTACATCTATATATAAAACTGAAATGTTCAACAATACAATACATTACGAATTACGACTTTTATGGATGTTAAATATGTAAAATGTAAAAATAGCCTAACAGTGGTTGTACTTAAAATATAGGTCATCCTCTATATCAGTGACTATATCAGTGACTAAAACTGAGTAAAAGAGTTTTGGTAATAATATATGTATTTTAAACATGCCATTTCGGACATTTAAAAAATAAAACTGCAAATTGCAGATGGCCAGCAAAAACACTGGTATATAGCTTTTTATTACCGATAAATCAATACACTGACATGTTGATTTTAAGATAATTGGAAGACTTGTTCGTATTGTTATCTTAACGTTTATCCAATTTGAGATTTTAGGTTTTCATAGTATTTCAGTTACCTGCTTATAGCAGGAAGATAGCCTGAAATTACCATTAGGTCACATTGCCCTAAGACCCAACAGCCAAGACTGGTGTATACCAATAAATATGATATTATTAACATTATCAATAAATATACATACGTACTACATGCATGGATAATAATGTGCATATTTATCACTGTTTATATTGCACCAAATCCATTTAATCCATGCACAAAAGCTTGCTTATTGTGCTTCATCATTACTCTGGTCAATGGATCATTATGCACTCATTTCACCTTCTCAACTCCCTGGGGAATATACAACCCAAGCTGCCAATTAAGACACTAGAAGGTTTTACATTCACAATTCCATCTAATCCTACCGGGTACCCATTCACAGTTGAGTGGACCGAATCAGCGTGGATCTAAGCGCTTTGTTCAAGAGTGCTACACGATGGCATCAAGCTAGGCTCGAACCCAGGACCTCTGGGGTTATGATGTACTCGCTACCTCTACTCCAGACCACTGCGCTCCATCTTGCAGGCTGAACTGACATTTTAACCATTTCCATACTGGCGCCGACCTCAGTTGCCCTGTACAGCAGTTTTTATGATTAATCCATCAGTGAAGAAAGGTTAATTGGTCTAAACTGTGCTGCAGAAGCTAGTGTTGCAGTAAACAGCATTGAATCAAACACTGGGACTTTATATTGTGTGCTGATCATTTTCCTGCTCATAGGAAAACATGTCATGGGTGTTTCTCCACAGAATACTCATAGCGCTTACCAGAGGTATAAACTAAATTCTTGTAGTAATACTATTTCTCTATAGAACATGACCCTATTATTTATACAATTATGTAAGTAAAAATAACACAAGTGTAAAAGAAATGTTTAGACAATAGCCCAATACTAAATTATGGACCAGGGTATCGTTTGACAAACATCTCTTATCCACTATGAGACCGTAGCACTCTCATAGCGATCTCTTATACATGGGAATCATGCAATTCTGAGAGTGCTATGGTCTCATAGCGGATAAATGAGCTTCGAAAAACGATACTGTGTGCATTCCTGTATGAGACTCTTGTACAGTTGCCTTAGTTTGGCATGAAATGCATGGGCACCCATATTTCGTAGATTATCTTGGTAAATACTTCATGGAATGAAAAACAAAAACAAAATTATTTTCTTATTTCATTTGCCCTAACTAAAATTTAAAATAAAAAAATATTGCAGAAGTAATAAAAAATGTTTTTATATAATGATCACCAAATATTTTGACTAAGTAGTATTTTATGCAGAGGGATGACGTTCGAAAGAAGGAATGGGTAAAAATGCTCGATTTGCACATGCTGATGCCTTTCTTCACATGCCTGCACGTGCAAATTCAGCCTATTTGCCTGTTCCTTCTTTCGAATGTCGTCCCTCTGCATAAAATAATACTTACTCAAAATATTGTTTATTACTGGTGCAATATTTATTTATTTTTTATTTTGCTTAGGGCAAATGAAATAAGAAAATGACGATTTTTTTTGTTTTTCATTCCAAGACATATTTACCGAGATAATCTACGAAATAGGGTTGTCAATGCAGTTCATGCCAAACTATAGTTAGTTACCACGTTTCATACATGGAGAGCCCTGCTTTCAGAAGAGCAACACAAGCATATTACAACGAGTACTGATTGACCCAGCATCTGATATTCCTATGTGGTATTTAGCATACACACCAGGACCCGAGATTACGAAACCTTCTGAATACAATTTCATACTCAACTCAGAATTTTGTTCATAAAACGTCATGTGACGTCATAACCGTAGACTCACAGCATATGAAGGCTATGACGTCACATGACGTTTTCTGAACACAATTCTGAGTTGAGTATGAAATCATTCTCAGAAAGTTTCGTAATCTTGGCGCCAGGTGGAACAGACATTGACACAAGCACTGACAGCATAGAGATGGATCAGACCCACGTGCAGACAGACAGACAGACAGAGACAGACAGAAACAGAGAGACAGACAGGAAGAGAGAAGAAGGAGGACTTCTGAGTGATTATAAAGTCTAACGTCGCTGCAGGAATCATTCACCCATTTGCGATGAATGATTTACTGGTGTTTGTATTTAAGCATTATTTAATAATGTTTTTACAATGTACATACAGACATCAGGGGAGTATTAGAATATAATATAAATATGTATCTTAGTATTTAGTGATACCCTTGCTTAGCTTCCTAAATAAAGCATATCCTACCCAAACAACCTATTATTAATTATTTCCTTACTGTATCCTGTGTTGAAACATGCATCAGTAAGATCTACCAAAACTTATATACCGGGTATTGGCATTGCCATTAATGATGCCATTAACCCTCCCCTGCTGGGTTACGCACAACCACTGCTCGTTAGGGTATCTCTGGTTGCCTTCAGCATGGAGAGGGTTATTGAAAAATACACGATTACAAGTTACAAAAAAAAAGTACACAGTAACAGCAAAACAAGTACACAACCCAGACAATCAAATGACCATTAACAATATCATCTCCCTGTTGACTGAGCGGATTCCTGGACCCCTGCGTTTCAGCGGCTCGTTACGATACAAGTGTGAGGGTTGTGGCATCCACTCCATTACTCAGGTCGTTCATAACCATGGCAGTTTGCGAGGAACATATGTCGACCTTGACTTTAATAGACATCCGAGAAGAAGCCGGGAACACGTGGAACTATTTGGCAGTGGACAAATGCGGATGTGGTGGGGAGCTACATAATTCACAGATTTACCCCAAGTTGGTCGCTAGTGGAGATGTAAAGGACGATGCATGTATAAAACTCTTCGACTTGAGATGAACAGTACTGGCTACGAAACGTTTGTGCTCAAATTTAAACATTTTGTTCACAAAAAGTCCCCATATAAAATTTGATCCTTAGCATGAAATCGTACTAGAAAAGTTTCGAAATCTCTGGGCCTAGACACAAACAGGAAGAGTGTATAACAGCTTAGTGTATTGTCAGTGAATGGGCAAGACACCCCATTAGCTTAGTTATAGTTTTGATTGATTGAATTAATGTTTTACTTCGCGGCGGGAATATCTCACCCATAGCTTAGTTATACGACCTTACATTATCATGATAGAAAGCACCCACCCCATAATGTTCCAATGGATACAGTATATCCTACATGCCTTACCGCCCACCAGAGACGAGAGGTAACTTTTTAACAGGGGTGGCAACTCTCTAAAATAAAATCTGTATTTCCCACTCATAACTGAACAGTAAGCTTTCTAACTAGTTATCAACAATTACCTTAGCCTCGTTAGTTCAGTACCTAATTACCTAAATGTATTTAACCCTCTCCAAGCTGGAGGCAACCAGAGATGCCCTAAAGATCAGTTTTAGAATCAAGCAGGAATAAAGGTTTAATACGTTAGTTTATGATATTAATACATTTCCTGAAAGTGCCACACCTAAGTGTCTAAATAGTAAAACATGCAGGTAGCCATAGGGGATATTATGAATATCAATACCCAATAGACAGATAGACGCACCTTTATCCCACATGTATGTACGTTCAACCATAATATACATATTTATTCTTTTCATTCAACACGATATAAACATCTAATCAATGAGTTAAAAAACTATATTTGAATTTCCGACGCGCAAATTACGTGACTGAAACAACTTACAAGGATACAGAATAAGACATGAATATGAACAAATAGCCTAAAGGATGAAGACGTACAACTTGTCATAATTAACATTAGATTGAGGTACATAGGAGTGCTGGTTTATTATTACTTTTAATATTGAGTACATTGTTGGTTAACATCCCAGCAGTTGAGAGGCTATAAATTATCTGTTTAATTAGGTTATAAAGCGATAAACCAGGTTATAAAGCGATAAACCATCTCATCAATTAATTAAGTACATGTCCATGTAGTCCATGTAGTTTAGGTTATATAGTGATAAACTACTTAATCAAACTGAAGAAACATGATCATGATGATTGGACAAACAAAGAAATTATAAGTACATTTGAATACGTAATAAAATTAATTAGTAACTTTTTTCAATATTGCCAGAAAAGAACATAGCAAGGACATTATGCTCCAAAAATTATTTATAATTAATATTAATTTTTCATACGGATATACATTTCACACATTTGTCTCTACTTTTTTCTTCTTTTTTTTTTAAATTGGGGTTTAAAGTAGCTTTCTAGAATCTTTCACTAATATCACGACTTGTCAGTTTAGGGCAGGAGGAAACCCGCAACATCCGTAGCGCTGAATGTAAACCTGCGAGCACCGGCTGGTACTGACAAGACCAAGGATGATAACTGCATTGCCACTCTACAGTCAGTGCATCCTATCATTATCGCGTCAGAAAGGTAACTTTCGCGAACATTGATGCAGGGCCCCCGGGACGGGTTTTGAACCTGGAACCGTTGGCTACGAAGTCCAACGTTCTACCACTGCGCTACATCCCGCCCCCCTCGTCAATACTAGATTGGGATACAATGGTAAATTTCAGTGGTTTTGTTTCATATCTTAGTATGAAGAAATAAACCTTTCACAACACTATCAATGTATCATTGGATATTTACAAATCGAAACAACCACAAATATTACACAAAGCAAATAACCCAAGCAAAAATGTTAAATACAATTGCGAGATGACTATGATAGATTGCAAATACTGAACACTATACATTCACCCACTTAACCCTCTCCCTACTGGAGGCAACCAGAGATTTCCATAATAACCAATGATAACAGTGCCTATGTCTAATCCAGTCTAGTTGAGCATAATCTGACATAATCTGACATTACGATGACATGTACATTTTGAACATGTATAACAGACTGGTAGACTCGTAGACATGATGATACAAGTAACAAGATTACTGTTCATTGATATATCGACAGGTGACATAGGTAATTATTTCAAACTGAATGGACAAGTATTTATTATCTCGAGATACTGAACCCACAAGATTTGAGTGTAAACTTTGATCCAATTTGTCAATATTTAGGTTAACTGTACATGTGACCAAGCATACATGCAGAGTGGGATATCTGTGCACGGGATATTGGGGCGGGGATATCGATATCAATCAGGAAGCTGTCAGGAAGTTATGACATGTAACTACAGAATAGCTGAATGATACACATATCCGTATTAAAATAAAATTATAACATAATCATAGTCATTAATTTTACTACACAATGTGATAGTGACTATTCAATTTCATTCATAACATCAACAACTTTTGATTGGTTGGAAAAGGCTAGATCCATTCACAATTCGACTATATTAATCATGTATTTGATTTGGACTATAAGTATATACTTATTAGATTGTCTTATTATTAGACCAGTTTATCATATAAATATCAATAAAAAATATCAACTAAATACAATTATACAATAGTAATAATTCCATAAATTTATATAATATTAATTTCATATAGAATCAAAATTACCATAAGCCAGGATATAACAATATTAAATGTTGTTATTCCTTCTAGGTTCATAACAGTGTTAGCATGTGATGTTCTAGAACACTATAGAACATCAAACTTATAAACTCTTCCTCATCTGCTAAAATGCAACAGACATGGTTGGAACTAGAACCTATCCCTACAGTATTGCTCGTGACATTCACAACCCAGCATATCAGTATCAATGAAAATTCACACTGCTAAATATATACTGATGTGTGCCCTATTTATATGGGCATTAGCCAGACATGCATGAAGTAGGCTAACCTGGTGTGCTGGTATTGTGGTTAGAATAAACTATTGCTATTATTTATAAATATTACTATATTTATTCTTCATACCCCGACCTTAAATTGCATTACTTAACCCTCTACCTGCTGGATTAACACAAGCACTGCACTTTATCATATATGGGTGCCTGCAGCATGGATAGTGTTAATACTTACACAGGGTTCCTGCGGCCAATCAAATGTAAGACCTTTTTAAATCTTTTCAAGGATCAGTGGAAAATCAGTTACACAGCTTTTTCATCTGGTCATGTAACAATGATAATTTTAGTTTGGTAGCTGAGATGGTAACATGACAACTTGTTTGTAAATTTTAGCTGAGATGGTAACAATGACAATATATTTTTAGCTTGGATTGTAACCATACAACCTTTAGCTGTCGATTGTAACATTATATTTTAGCTGAGATAGTAACCCATTGCAACTTGTTTGAAGTAAAATGTTCACATACAGTATATAATTATACTTCCTTACTTCCCATTCAGCTTTCAGAGCAGATTAAATTCTCCAACGAGTTTCAAATAATGCTGATGCAGTGATATATAATCACATGTCCAATGTGCATAATATTGGCATTCATTCAAGCATGTACAGATGTAGGTCAAGAGAAAAAAGCTGGGGAAACTGAATTGTCAACTTAAATCATCTTTATCACTTTAATCTAGAACAGGTTGTCAGCACGTTTTCTTCTTTTTAAAAAAAAAGGTGTTTAAAGTCGCTTTCTAGAATCTTTCACTAATATCACGACTTGCCAGGTTTATGGCAGGAGGAAACTCGCAACATCCGTAGCGCTGAATGTTGCATAAACCTGCTAGACTCAAGGATGATAACTGCATTGCCACTCTACATCCTATCAATATCGCGTCAGAAAGGTAACTTCACGACCATTGATGCCGGACCCCCGGGGCTGGATTTGAACCTGGAACCTTTGGCTCCGAAGTCCAACTTTCTACCAATGCGCTACATCATGCCCCCAGCACTGTTTGAACAGTAATGGACCTTGTTGAAAGTATTGTTGTAAGTATTGTTGAAAGTATTGAAAGTTTCCAAACTGTGAACAACTGAAACAAGCCACAGGAGTTTGGTGCCAACCTTTTGGAGAATTAATCTTCATTTGCAAAACGAACAACTTAAAGAATTATAAACTCCCACTAGTTTTCAGGATAGCATTGAGAATTTTCAACTCAAAGGTAATTTATTTATTTATTTTTAAATTGGGGTTTAGAGTCACTTTCTAGAATCCTTTGAACACTAATATCACGACTTGTGAGTTCTCAGTAGGAATCCCGCAACATCCGTAGCGCTGAATGTTTCAGTAAACCTGCGAGCACGGGCTGGTACTGACAGACCAAGGTGAGTGAGTGAATATAGAGTTTAACGTCGCTGCGGGAATCTTTCACCCATTTGCGACGAGACAGACCAAGGATGATATCTATAATCTGCATTACCACTCTACAGATAGCGCATCCTATCAATTTGGCGTCAGAAATTTAACTTTCGCAAACAAATAGTTCCAGGGTTCAGGGTTACAACTGTACATGTAACCCAGTCATAAGAGACACATGTAGCACAACACAGGGCTACACTGGCATGCAGCTTGTCCACAGTCAAGATGACATAACAACATTTATTAATATCAAATTAGCAAACTGTTGTTGGTGCAAGTTAAAAGGTGCAATGCTTCAATTGGTATCCAATTCAATGTTGGGCCTGAACTAAATGTAAAATTTGTAAACTGCAGCAATGTAGCCGGGTGCTCCTACTGGTCTCGGCCAGAGGGGTTACCCCTTTGACTCATGCAGTAGAGCGTTACTCGCAATCCAGCAACTCGGGTTCAAATCCAAGGATCGGGAATGGTCCTGTTTCAATAGTATAAACTTAAATGGTATATAAATACATGATTATGATATTAATAAATGCATCATCATACCATGCATACTTCACCATGTCTTCAAAATTTCAATGGTGCCACTTTTGTTATAATAATAAAAAATGTTGATACATAAACAATAATACATGAAAAATACATTACTTTTTCCATTTGAAAGCCTAGAAGGGTAAGACATAGTAAAGGGCCGATGTTGAACTTGAAGTTTGAAGTTAATATCCAAATACTACTTTCCTGAAGGATGATCAAGCTTGGAAGAAGCATTAGCATCAAGAAATTGTGCATTAATTAGTCATATCCTGATATTCCAATTTCCATGTTACAAACAGTCTTGGGATGGGTCCTTGCTATACACATGTGACATGATATAAAATATTTCATCATCATACTTCCAAAGTCAACATGTTATCAAAGTTCCAATGGTACTACTTTTGCTATACTTATTAACACTCATATAAACAATAAGACATGATTTACACGTTACATGGTTGTTCCATTTGAGAGCCAGAGAGGGTAACAATGTTGAAGTTTGAAGTTAATAATATCCAAATGATACTTTAATAAGAATGATCAAACTTGGAAGAAACATTAGCAATAGCATCGACAAATTGTGCATTAGTCATATCCTGATATTCCTATTTCCATGTAAACAGTCTTGGGAAGTTGGGATGGGTCTTGTTATAGATACATGATAACCATGGCAGTGCAAATGCCAATAACTGCATCAGCTAAATAATAATGTAAACATATTCCCATTCACCGAAATAATTTGTTATGCCATCATTTATATCAAGATAACATTATATCTCTGTCGTTTCTCTTGCCATTTAAAAAAAAATATTTATGGTCATATTTAATAGCTTTATTTATAATTTAGGAGTGTGTTAATATTTGAAGAATATACCTAAACCTCATAAACTGAAAATTAGGGAAATCATTAAGACTTTATTTTCAACCAAAGAATCCATTCGTCATGTGGTACTACCATAGCATCAACAGTTAGGCAAGTATAGATCTATAAAACATCCATAAAAATTTTTTTTAAATAACTAGCACAGCTGAAAGGTTACCATGGTTACCAGATCAGCAGTGAGAAGTGAGATACTTGCACTGTTAACCATCTCTATGCTAAAGGCAACCGGATATGCCATAAAGACTAAAGAGCAGTATGTTATTCTATTCACCAGGAGTCGCATGTTATAGCAGTGTTTTTGCTGCCCATCGGCCATCAGCAATTTGCCGATTTATTTTTCAAATGTCCAAAATGGCATGTTTAAAATACATATGTTATTATCAAAATGTCCGAAACTCTTTTACTCAGTTTTAGTCATTCAGGACAATTGTCTGAAACAAAATTTACTGCAGCTGAATCACTGATATATGCACATTATACACAGGAGCAGATTTAGTAAGTTTGATAACTTTTTTTCCAATCCATTTCTGATGAATAAAATATGTTTAAATCAAATCAATGGAAAATTGTGTTTTCAGCTGAATACAGCCAGGATTCAGGGAAGGCAGGCCAGTCAGGTTTACGAGGTCGACGGGGAAACTTCCAAATCCGTGGAAGATCTCCATCCCTGTATATTTGGTGAACCGCTGGTTGGTGCTCTCAACGTATTTATAAACTATTGATTTATTCAGCTACATAATCACCCAATAGTGAGTGAGTGAGTTATTGCTTCATGGGAATCTTTCACCAATACGAGACACTTAATCACACAATAGAAAACTGTCACCAATACGTGACACTTAATCACACAATAGAAAACTTTCACCAACACGAGACACTTAATCACACAATAGAAAACTGTCACCAATACGAGACACTTGATCACACAATAGAAAACTTTCACCAATACGAGACACTTGATCACACAATAGAAAACTTTCACTAATATGAGACAATTGATCACACAATAGAAAACTTTTACCAATATGAGACACTTAATCACACAATAGAAAACTTTCACCCATACGAGACACTTAATCACACAATAGAAAACTTTCACCAACACGAGACACTTAATCACACAATAGAAGCTGTCACCAATACGAGACACTTAATCACACAATAGAAAACTTTCACCAACACGAGACACTTAATCACACAATAGAAAACTTTCACCCAAACGAGACACTTGATCATACAATAGAAAACTTTCAGTCATTATCATCAGCTAGTGAGTCAGTGAATATGGAGTTAAAAGTAGTTGCGGGAATATGATCAGCTAGTAATAACGTCATCTATTCTCTGCAATAAATATGAATTGAGGAAATGCATATTGCTGGTTGTGCTACCCACCTTTTCCTAGATGCGTGTTTATGCTCATGTATCTAGCGGTACCAGTGAGACTCTTGTGTTCCCTGTAAGGTATATGCTTGTGGGTCTCAGCATCTATATACTCTTTGGCAAGTCCGAAGTCAATGATGTGAATGATATGCTGTTTTTTGGTCGATTGTCTTCCAATCAGAAAGTTTTCTGGTTTAACATCTCGATAAATAAGATGTTTCGAATGCACATATTCCATCCGCGATATCTGAAATTAGAAAGAAAGCAGTTGATAATGATGATCGTACAAAATCTGTTTTCAGGCAGATACAGGAATAAATATATTCCATCCGTGATATCTGAAATTAGAAAGCACTGGATAATGATGATCGTAACTTTTTGATTGATTTTTCCAGTCAGAAACTATTTATGTGATGACAATATTATTTATGAACCATATTATTCAACATTAAAAAAAACACACCAATGTTCCGTCATTCTATTGTCAAACCAAAGTGGTTTATTGTGGTTTTTTTGTGTTCCAAGTCGCAGCAGGAATATTTCACCAATCAGTGACAATAAAATATATATTAAAAAAACAACAACATTTCTGGCAGCAATATTAGTATTTACTACAATGCTTCATCACATGTTCATATCTAGACTTGCAGTAGACAGACTTACCAACTGGATAGCTATCATTATCACTGTTTTGAGTGAGAATTTCCGATCGCAGAGATCGAACAGATCTTCTAGACTGGGTCCCAGCAGCTCCAGCACCAGAGCATTGTATTTTCCGCAGGGGCCGAAATAGTACACCTGAGGGACGCCATCTGAATCAGAGAAACGTGCTCATAAGTAACGACTCAATACATGATTTCATGGAGTTAGTCTTCGATTTCATGGAGCTAGCATTCAATTTACAACTTACATTTCAGACTCATTATTCCTACTTAGTTGGAAACGATTTAAAAAAAAGACACCCCCCCAAAAAAAATGAAACCACCTAAAAAAAAACCCACAAAAATAACAATGGAACATACAAGGTCTTGTGATGAAATAAGCTTTGTTCAATGTAAAAAAATATAACTGATGTTTTACTTTTCAGTGATGACAGTGACATGCAATAATAGTTAAATAACTATCTTGAAAATGTTGACCATCTTGAAAACATTTGTCTGTTTTACTATTATGGTACAATAGTTAAATAACCATGCCTTTGCTAACAGTTATTGAAACAGATTGAACACAAATGGTACTTCAATAAACGCAAAACCTGTAAAATGATGATCCCAAGAAACAAATAATCTTCTATATAAATTGTGTTCACCATCAAATCTGGTCAATTGCCTGTTATGACTTTGACCTTTGAGTTGCCCAAGAGTCTGACCTATTTATCAGAGTTCAAAGCAAATGGTAAGTAGACAGCAGTTTTTAACCTACATACCCAATTACTGTAAATTACTACTGGCTATTAGTTGCCACTCTTACTTTTAGCCCATAAATGTATTCATGCATGTGACCTAATCTGACTTATCTGATTGGCTCCCAGATTTTTCACCAATACCATTCAGGTCTTGGCATAAACACAATAGAAAATCAGCCAAGATGCCATATATCCTAAGTACAAACTTAGAAAACGTCTCCATGAGTAATAAATAAAATAAATTAGGTAAAAACACACCGAGCACCAGCTATTATCTTGGATTGGAAAAAGCATGTACATCATGCACACAGTATTGGCAAGTTGATCTAGTAAAAACATGAACATTAATTAAATTGAATTAGCAGGCATTCCTCAAACATATCAATAGGCCTGGTAAGGGGTGGGTACAGCACGTAAACTAGTGCAAATGTTGCTTTGCGCTTCGCACATATATCACTATACCTGCAGTAGACTGTAGCCACAATAGCCATGACGTAATATGGGAACTATGGTTTTTATAAACTGGTTTTTAATTAATGCGCAGTTGGATGAGCTTGCCGCTTATCCTCGTAGTAGTCGTCATTA